>PVJO010003788.1:0-68890 GCA_004026905.1 Hystrix cristata | reverse complement strand
CAAGTTAAAGGTTTATATATAATTCTATTATATAAACATTCCATAGTAACACTATAGCTTTATGTATACAGCGGTTATTTCTTGGGAAACCTTAAAAGAAGTCTCACTTTTTTCTTATGTTTTCGGTGCTGGGGATCAAACCCACGTCCTTGCCATCTAGGCAAAACGCTGTCACAGAGTTATATCCCCAGCCCTGAATTTTGACTTTAGACTTTGCACATTTCTGTATTGCTTGAAACTTATTCCGTGAATATGTTTTATGTTATAATCAATAATAATAATAAAGTTGAAAACAAAATTAAAACACATTCATTGTAGACAGTTTGAGAGAAAACAAAGAGAAAAATCACTTATAACCCACCCTAACCTAGAAATATTATTCTTAGCATTTTAACTTGTCCTTTCAGTTTTTACTGTGTGTGTGCGTGGCACAGAAAAATACATTTCTGTTTGCAAAATATAATCGCATGTCCATGCTGTCTCATAACTTTCTGCACTTAACAATGTATTGTGTATGTTTTCCATGTCATTAAATTTCTTCCAGTCTACAGCGTGATTCCAAAAGCATGCCCGTTTTTCCTTAATATACACAGCCAACCTCCCACGGCTGCGCATCTTGGCTGTTCCTGGTCTCCCCCATTGAAAGTATTGACAGGCTTTTGGAGAATAATGAAACACTGACATGTTTGGCTTGGTTTCTCTCTTTGAGTAGAGCCCGCCGCTCAGTCTTTTCTTCCCCCCTTTGTATCCTTCAGCATTTGGGTGGAGGCCCAGAGAACTCCACAAGGGGTGATGTATGTTTAAGAAACTCAGCTAAAGAAACAAATGTATCGCAAAGAGCTCTGGACCCCGGAGTGCTGGGAAAGTGCTGAGCATTGTAATTGGCCTAATGCTGCTCCCGTGAGAGATGCCGTCTCCCGCGGCCTCCGACTTTCTGGCAGGGACTCTCCATTCTCTCATCCAGCTGATGACAGACAGCTATTCCACACTTCAACAGTTAGGTGCAACTCCCTATATGTTTCCTCAGATCCTTCAAACTTTCACCGGAAGTGCCTACCAGCACGTCCTCTAAGAAGGCAAAAGCAAGCGTGATGACCTCAACAAATCAGGACTGTGGGTTTTCGGTCTCATGTGAAAATGATACCCTCTTGGACAGCGCAGGACCCTCCTCCCCAGGCCAGGCCAGGAGCCCACGATGACTCAGGGAGGAATGCCACTGCCGAGCCGTGGGCTTGCCAGAGAGTTACTCAGCACATGCCAACAAGTAACCTCATACGGCGATCAAGCGCTAGCCAATCTGAGAGTGCTTTGCGTAACAGCATATTTGGATTTGGGGCTTAGCTTTCAGGGCTTGCGTTTCACGTTTGCCTGAACATAGCCCCAGCTCCAAGGCCGCTCCTGGGTTCCCTGCCTCTGCTTGCAAGGGGAGAGCGCAGCTCTTCTAAGAGCGAGGCCTCGCTCGCTCTCCCCCCCCGGCAGGTCAGGCTGTGCCCAGAGTCCCGCGGCTGGACCCCTCTTTGCACCCAGCGCTTTTGCGCACACCCAGATTCTTGCCAGTGCACCAGCGGTGTGGGTGACAGATGCTGCCTTTCGCGGCAGAAGCGCTTGCTGGTCATCCCTGCCATCGTCGTGGCCTTGGACGCACTTTGCCAACAAGGGAGAGGTTGGTGACCGACGATACTGACATAAAAAATTTCTAGGTAGTTATAGCTGTAGGAAATGTCAAAGCATCACTGAGCAACAGGCAGAGTGCTGCCTAAAAGCCTCTAAAATGACAAAGGAGCTTATACACCTCAGTATCCCTTACTCCTGGCTTTGGCCTTTGCCTGCAGCTATCCCAAGAACTCGGGCTGTGGTAGATTTATTTAGGATTCACATTATGGTGACAGGTAGTCTGTTTTTCTGCACACAGTTGCTGCAGGCTGACAGCAGCTGTCTGGGCACCTTTGAGCCTGATGCCAAATGACCTGGGTGGTCCAGCCACCTCCTCTGAAAGGTCAGAGTTTCCTCGAGGCCTCGGGTGCTTGCAAACTCAAGGTGACATCGAGCATCGAGTTCAAGCAGCAATATGTTGGTGACAGACAGGGCTAGTTAGTGATCCCACTCATGATTCTTCCAATGAAAGAACCACTTACACTCAAACTCTAAGTGAGAAGAAATTGCTTCTTCAAAATGTCCTTGCTCATGCCACAGTGCTCAGAGGGACCTCTGATCTCCCACAGACTTTGGCTGCAAACAAAGTGCCCAGCTAGAGGTACAAAGAGCTGTACCTCACTCGGCAATCACTGCATGACAAGGACACAAGGCTTTCCTAGGAGGAAGCTGATATGGATTCAGGACTGAATCACAGTGCTCTGCTAAAGAAATTCATTAGGCTGAAGGTATAGCTCAGTAGAGCACTTGCATAGCATGCATGCATGTATGAGCTCATACTCTCTTAAACCCCAATACCACAAATAAATAGAATGAAGTCTGGAATTCAACATTCTAAAGGGAAAAGCTGATATCCCAACATGGTCCTAGTGACCAGAATTTAGGGGATAGTCACAGTCCGCCAGAGCAGGAGTGAAGAATTCAGTGTCCCTCTCTCCATCAGTTAAGGATCCCACAAGTACTTCAAGAAGGAGAAACTGAAGGTCGACATTTGAACACATTATATAATGAGCTTATTACGAACTGTGGATTTAGTTACTCAAAAAAAATTCATTTTCCATCCAGAATGAAAGAAACTCTGTAAATTTTGTTAATTACAAATGTATTTGGGCTGGGTGGAATCTTCACTGTGACTCTATCATCACCATGGACTAGAGACAGGAGAGAATGCTCAAACTCATAAGCCTCAGTATTTGTGGTGGACTTATCTTTGTGGTCACCTTGAGCAGGAACGCCCAGCTGGACTGAGTTGCTGTGGTTCTGAGTGTAGAAGATCCACCTGAAGATTATTGCCAACACAACATAAAAGAGAACAGGAGCAGAAGGTAAGGGCCAGCTGTTTCCCAGGAGAAGCTCTGTTGTGGCTGGTTCTTCTGGAGGGAATACGGCTGTTCTCGTTGCAGAAGGAGCTCGGGCCTTGCTGTTGTCAGGGATGGCTGCTGTTTGCTGCAGGTGAGCTCTGGTCTTCATTTCCACTGTGAGTGTCGTACTCTGGCTCTAGTATAGATTTCTTCAGCCTTTCAGTGCAGACATGGACTTACATGGGTCGTTGCTGTGGGCTCCCAGCCTTTGACTGGATCTCTCCAGTCTCCAGTGCATAGAGAGACATTCTGTACTCTTTCTGCATTTGGCTTGTGTGTGTGAGTGGTGTAACTTGTAAATGTCCTGCATTAAATCTGCTGTCTTGCAAACCATTGACTCTAGAAAGATAACTGGAAAAGATAATAATCTAGAAAGATAATACAATACTTTTTTGGAGCATTGGATGGAGTTGCAGGCCAAGGTCATCATGAAAGTTAAAATTTCTTTCAAAGTAAGAAATATACTACCTGTACTTCACAAGTGTGAGAAGAAAGCACAGCCACACATGGTGGAGCAGGCCTGTAATCCCAGCACTTGGGATGCTGAGGCAGGAGGATTGTTGCAAGTTCAAGCCCAGCCTGTGCTATCTGGTGGGTTAAAGGCCAGCCTGTGCTACAAATGGAGACCCTGTCTTCAAAACCAAAACAAAACAAAAACCAAAGAAAAGCACAATAATTATCAGTATTTTAATGGTAGTTACAAATCTCCAAAAATCTCAGCAAGTCATACCTACACTTATCTGTGAACAAGAGGTAAAATGTAGCCTCAAGTGATAATCAGGAAAGGAGAAATTTGGGGGACTCTCTTCATAGTTCATTATGAAGATTATTCAAACCACAGCCTTCAAATTACAAAGACAATTTCAATGGCTTAAGAGATGTTCTTCAAAGAACAATTTCTTTTACATATATTATATGAAGATAGTTAAAAGGCTTCAAAGCCACGCTACATGGAAAACTCCTTGAACTGGAGCTCACATGGAAAGCTGTGGAGGCCGGCGTGGAGGACTAGCTGTTTCTGCTGTGCGGCAACTGTGTGAGTGTGTAAGGAAGAGCCCAGCAGAACCAAGGAGCAGTTCAGCCCTGGTAGGCAAATAGCAGCTGGCCTCCACCCCTGAGGACTGAAGCAGAGAGCTGTTCCTGGAGTTCTCTGTGTGTGTGTGTGTGTGTGTGTGTGTGCATGTGTGTGTGCGTGTGCATGTGTGTGTGACTGTCTCAGCAATCCAACTTTCAGTGTCCTCCCATCCCACTTACAGAAACACCGAAAATATGCACTGAGCGGCTGTGAAGCCACCTCGGCCCTTGTTCTAGTGATTGTCATTGTCACGGTCTCCTAATTATTGGACAGTCAGTTTGCTTCTTGGGAGCCAGTTCTTACATGATTTTTCCAACACGAAGATGAATAAAGAGCCCGTCTTCCCTAGTCAGATCCCCAAGATGAACTTTCTGAGAACATGGGTTTGTTTATACACGCCTTCTAACTCGCCTCCACAGACACAGAAGGGCAGCCTCTCCCACCCCAGCAGGGCAACCTCCAGGCACATGTGTAAAATGATGTCAAGGTTGCCATGGTCATTACCTCTGTTTAGTCAATAGCATGGGGGAAAGCACCTCAGTGGGTGTGCTGCAATTTAGAGGAATCCCTGGGTACTTCTAAAGAATTGGGTCACCGGTTACATTTTTCAAAGTGTTCTCAATGACAGCAAATTGGCTGTCACTTCTTGAAAAGTCCTTTTTTGTAGAAGGACTCATGTACAACTGGAACGCTCTCTGCCTTCTTTGATGCCTGCTTGTTTCCTACAGTAGGATTAATTTGGATGACCTGAGGTGAGTCTTTTGATAAGGGTGGAAGAGGGATGAAAATTGTGGGTAAATGTGGGAAAGGATGAGAGAGGACATGCTTAATTATGGGTCAATAATCCTCTTCCTGGGTCTCACTCTCTGCCTGTGTGACATTTCCTATTATTAAAATTGGGATAGTAATAGTGCCAGATTCAGGGAGCTGAGAGTTTTATGGATTGGTTAAGTGTTCAGAGCACTGTCCAGCACATAGTGTTCTCTAAATGTCACTCCTCCGTATTCATAGTCCAGTCTGCTGAGCTTCGGGGACAGAGAGTAATTCGACATATTCACACCGGCACACAGTACTGAAAGGCTTTGATGAATTCCATCACCACCTTTCAGCGCTATCTCTTCCTTCTTGCCCCAGGCTCAGTATCCTTCTCTTATCTACCCTAAACCACAGATAATTTATCAAGTTGCTGTTCCCAGAGGAGTTTGTGGTTTTTTTTGTGTGTGTGTGGTGCCGGGGATCGAACTCAGGCCCTTGTGCTTACAAGGCAAGCACTCTAATTAACAAGGATAAAAACCACAGGTGGAAAAAGTGTCAGTTCATGGAATTTCAGAAGGTCGGGTGGAGAGGTTTCCCAGACCCCTCAAATCACGGCCCAGATGTGGTTGCTTCCTCAGTCTAGCTGGGCCACTGACTCCGGCAGGGAGACACTTGCCCTGTTCACAGTATGAGGTCCTGCCCTCCCAGATCTTGCAGTCTCAAACTGAGAGCTTTGGTCTAAGGCAATAATAGTACAAGTGGGCTGGGGATTTAGCTCAGTGGTTAGAGTGCCTGACTCATAAGCATAAGGTCCTGAGTTTGATCCCCAGCACCAAAAAAAAAAAAAAAATAATAATAATAATAGTACAAATAAGGACTGAAAGCCCAGCCATGCAGGTTCAGTAACTTTGTCCCAAGGCTTAGAATGGAGGTGTGGGGCACACTCCGAAGGAACAAGACCTGTTCTTTGGCTTCAGGACCTTCACAGTTTAGCGGAAGTGACAAAACACATCAGAGGTAATAAGGAAATGTATGTAAAAGGGAAAGAGGTGTGTTGACAGAAGACAGCCTGATGGCTTTAGAGACCAGGAACATTTTTTTCAAGAATTTAAGGTTGGACGTCTTTCAAAAGGTTAGCTGTATACTGCCCTCAGGCTGAGGTACAGGCTGGGAAGTCACTCCACCCAGTCCTTTCTAGCAGAGTGATTAGCTCACCGCTCTCGAATAGGGACTGTCCTTGGGGAAAAAATGGGATCCTGAATACTCATGACTCAGTCCCATCTCTTTGACATCATCTTTAGATTTTTATTTAACTTTTCCTTTCCGTATCAGACACCTCTATCCTTGGGTGGTCTGCTACACCACTTCCTGTCAAGTCTCAGCTACTTTTCTCTAGGTGGAGGGCTGGGGGCACTGGATCTTATTTCAAAAGAAGAGAGGAAATTGAAACCAGAAAGGCTTTGTGATAAACTTAGAGGATGGTTGTTTTTTTCCTCTAGCACAGCCTTCCCAAGGCTGGTATCTCTACTTGGAGCTTGGTGGTTGTCATTTGTGGTGATGGTGCGTGCATGCGCATGTGTGTGTGTAGTGTGTGTGTGTGTGTGTGTGTGTGTGTGTGTGTGTGTGTGAGCATTAACCATTCTGCGAATTTCAGCCCTTGCAAAATGGAAGTCCTTTCGTAATTCAATCTTGTGATGCAAACACAGCCATTGATAACAAATAGAGACCAGATGCAAATAACCCATTGAAGCATAACAAGGAATAACCAGCGGGAGTTAAAGCAAACTCTCTCCCTCCACATCACCCTATTACCTCATAAGAATTCCTTCCATTTGGAAAGAAGCAAGAGGAAAAGAAAAGAAACGGGACTATTAAGATGTTTCAAAGGGCCTTAAAGTGACAGCAGTAACAGAGTCGCTTGGATCACACAAGTTTGCCTGGGAAACAGATGAAGTCATTTTAGAGTGGTAGGGAAGTAAACATGCACCCCCAGGAAAGGTGAGGCACCCGGTCAGGAATGTGCCTCACAAAAGGAAAAATGAATTATGGTGAGAAAGCAGAGACTCATAGCTAGGTGCTCAGAAGAAATCTCATAGCCAGGTTCTTCACAACTCGCCGAAGCGGGTGTTGCTGGAGAGACTTTATGACATTCCTGAGGGTGCTGTGTATTTGAGCTGTGCTGCACTGGCAGCCAAGCAGTTGCTGGGGGAGGCCTAACAGGGAGTCCTAGAATGGCAATGGTGCTGCCATTTTCCGCAGAAAAGAAAGTCTGAGATGACTAAAAGGAAAGAGGTAATATAACTAAGCTCACGAGAAGTCTCCAAACCTCCAGCATGTTTACTATTGCTGTGTTTCTCCATCGCCCTTCGAGTGGCTGTTTGATCAAGAGGCTGAAGAAGTCTTGACTTGTGTAGCAGGTCACATTTTCTACTGTTACAATAATTCTTAACTTTTAAACCTTGCCCTTCCTCTCTGTCTCTCTGTCTCTCTTTCCCTCTCTCTCCCTCCCCCTACCCCTTTCTCCTACCCCCAGAACTGTGGGCTCTTGAGAACCTTCACAGGTAGCAGAGAATAAATAGAAAAGCTAAAGGGCTGGGATTATAGCTCAGTGGTAGAGCACTCGCCTATCATGTGTGATACCCTGGTTTGATCCCTGATGTGTGTGTGTGTGCGTGCGTGTGTGTGTGTGTGCATAAGCATGTATGTGAAGAGAGAGAAAGAGAGAATTTGAATAAAGAAATAGCAATATTTCAAGTTGGGAAAACCAGACTCTAGAGAATTTGTGGGAGATCTTCCTGATTTAATTCCTGGACAGAAATAGACACAAACCAGGCAAGCTCTAGAAGGTGCTCGGGAAAGGCTGGTGGAGTGTCTGATAAAACCCTAACATGCCTTCTGTGAGAGTCTCCCTCGCATGGATGCTATTAACAGGAAATACTCAAGTCAACCTCAGATCCCCACCTTGGTTCATTTCCTCCCTTCCTGCTTTGTGGAGAAACAGGAAAGGTGCTATATTACCATTCATACATTTCAATGAAGTTTATACCTAATGAATTTGCCCTCAATCTTCCATTTTGTGGACTAGATAATCTCCAATTTTATAGGCTTTTCCTTATTTAAAAAAGGGGCAATTTCACACACACTTCCATGTGACAATCTTGCGAGCCACAAATGTTGAGAAGTAACATACATATGACTATACAGACAGAGCCACACTGAGATAAATACCGTGCTTGGTGCACAGAGGGGCGGCTTTATATTGAAATCCCTGCATCCTGGCAGTCTGTGGGAGGAGCACTGTAGGCTTCAGGCGTCTCTCTGGAGCCTGGAATGAGGTGATAGCTGATGAGCTAGACTAATAAGGTGCTCCTTGCACTGATTAAGTGTCCATTTTCTTGAGGAAAATGGCTGACAGGAGCAGGATAAAGCTGTAAGGGAGCTTATAGCAATTTCACAAATCTACCGCTACCAGTGAGCTTTATTTGTGCACTTAGAACTATTATTAGCAAAAGAATAGCTGCGAAACGTACCAGGGAGAAAATTAAGAAATGACAGGCTTGTTTTTAAAAGTAAGAGAAAAACTTCTTTTGTTAAGCTATCCAAGACCATCCTCAAGAAGGGAAGCAGAAATCTTGAAGCTCACTCAAGATGCACCGCTCACCACGTGTCTGAGGACAAAGTCCGCAGGTGGAGGGAGCACCAATCACCTGGGCTTCAGCCTCAGATGCAAAGGCCAAGGCAGAAACACAACACAGGGCCCTCTACAAGAGAATTCAGCAACCCAGCTTAGTAAGTACCTCAAAATCCCAAAGTCACCTGTGAATTGTGGGGCAGGTATGATGGGGGCGAGAGGGTGCCCAGGAGTGGAGCGGTGACCAGTGGGAGCCGTGTTCTTTCTGTTTTGAAAAAGGGACAGAAGGGACTCTGGCTGGGGTTGTGTTGGCCAGTGCAGTAGCCAGGAAGCACACGTGGCTGGGTATTTGAAATGTGGCTGGTCTGGTTGAGATGTGCCAGAAGTGTACAATACATACCAACATTCAAAAGTTTAGTGTGAAAAGAAAAGTAAAGCATATCATTCATCATTTTTATTTTGACTACATGAAATAATAATAGTTTGGATAGAATGGACTGAATAAAATACGTTATGAAAATGAAGACTATGGATGAAATTTGAAAACATCTAAGTGAAAGAAGTCAGACACAAAAGGCTACATGATTCTATTTATATGAAATGGCCAATAGGCAAATCCATAGAGACAGAAAGTAGATTACTGGTTGCTAGGGGCTGGGGCAGGGAGATTTGGAGGGAAATGAGAAGTAAGTGCCAATGGTGTGGAGTTCCTTGATGAAGTGATAAAAGATGTTCTAAAACTGATTGCAGTGCTAGTTGGACAACTCTGTGAATTTACTGAATTGTACAATTTAATGGATGAATGACATTGTCTGGAGTTCTATCTCAAAGAAGTTGTTTAGGGGCTGGGGATGTAGCTCAGTGGTAGAGTGCTTGCCTAGCAAGCACAAGGCCCTGAGTTCAATACCCAGCATCCAAAAAAATAGTCATTTAAAATAAATTAGTGTATAAATTTGGATGCTAAGACACTAATTTTAACCTGTTTTTAAGACTATTTAAAAAATATGGCTACCAGAAAATTTAAAATGATCTAAGTAGCTAAAGAGGACCAAGTATGCTAAAGAGGACCAAGGATGAAGAAGCTGTGGAAGCCAAGGGCTAGCGATACCCACATTGAAGGACGTAAGCAGAGGACAGAAGAGCAGCCAGAAATGCTCACCTTTGATGCAAGACCAGACGGGATGAAGAATTAGGGGAAGAGTTTTAAGGTTAAGGGCAAAATTCCTGGGCCAGAGCAATTGTCTACACAAAGTGCCAGTAACAGGGCAGAGGACAGACGAGAATTTCGGGACCCTAGGCAAATAGGGGGCACTGTCATGGTCACTTCTCTGGAAGAATTCTCATCAGCTCAATATTAATAGGTAGGGCAGAGTTGCCTACCCTTTCCAGGTGGCTGCCCCAGCTGCCTCCTGCCCTGGCAGTGCCCTCTGGAGCTGAAAGGATCCATATCTTGACGCACCTGTGATATTTGCATACCTGTAACCCAGCCTGGGTGAGCTGCAGCAGGCAAACCAGGAAACTCTGGCCTTGTCCTGAGGGCTGGAAACTTCTTCAAGAAGTATTGGCCAAAACAGCTTGTCTGGCCTATTTATGAAATGCCATAAACGATCCCTAGCATTACAGTCTGGGCTGGGTGCAGCATAAAGAGAAGCCTCGGGTGCTTTTTGGCGCCTCCTCCCCACCCAGGTTTCTTTCATATTCAGTCCTCTTCTTCAACTCCCCCAAAAAAATACAAAACAGTCTTTCAAATGACACAACTTGCTGGCTTCTGAATAAGAAAGCTGTACTTAGGGCTCCTCTCCACGCTTGTCTCTGGAGATAGGAAAGATGACTGCACTGGACTGGATTCAGGTGAAATAGCCAGGTGGACTGCGACTCCCAGGGCCTCTTTCTGGAGGAAGTTTCAACAGCCTGGAAAGGAGGAGAGAAAGTCAAATACATTGTGCTTAGACAAAGTGAGTGTTGGGCATTATTTGTATTTTACTCAAGCTTTGTCATGAATTTTTTCCTACTGCCATTAGTTTTTCTCTTGACTGTGTATCAATCCAGGAGCATTGTCTGGGGCAAAGCTCTGTCCTCTTGTTTTCTTTCCCGTGTAGGGGAAGAAGAGTTAGCTGTGCTCAGTGCAGGCACAGACATCTGTGAGATGTCCTCAGTGTTGTGTGGCTGTAAGATCCTGAAAGGCAACGGTCACAGATCCTCATCTGTGTGTCTCCGCCACTGGGTCTGGCACAAGCTAAGTACTCAAGGAATATCTGAGCATTCCTTGATGGATGGGCTGTTGGACAAGAGAAGATGTTTGGTTAGCGTTTGTGTTGTGTGATGATGTAACGTTTCGAATGGTGGAAAATGAAGAGGAAGGCCTTGAGAGAGTTCATTTCCTTGACAGGAAAATTGATTCTGAAAGAGTGAAACTAAAGCTAATAGAATGACATGTTGCATATTTGTTTTTGTTATCCACCTATTTTTTCCCCAGTGGCTTATTTATGTTGAACGCGAGTGAGAGTGGAAGGGGAAATCAAAGCCTGGTACAGCTCACGGAACCTCCCTCGCACTGGGTCTTGTAAAACACAAACCTCTTGGGAGTGGATGAATGGCTTGATGTTATCCAGGCCCTCAGAATCAATATTGCCTTTTCCACCCTCACTGTTGGTACCACACAGGCAACTGGCGTATGGTCAAGAGGTCGAGATCTCTTCATTCTGATCTTCTGAATCAGCAGTACAAGATGGTGAAAATGCTCAAAAAGCACTTGAATATTCCATCCCTTCTCCCTGCATTTGTACTGTTCTCTGGCAGATGCAAGCCTAACAGTAAGAAAAAGAGAAAAAGGATAGGACTGTCCCAAATCAGCCTTTCCCTCCGCTCTAGTTTGGATCCAGACTGTCTCCCCAAAGGCCCATGTGTTAAAGGCACTGTTGGGAGGTGGTGGAAAGGGAAAGAGGAGGGGCTTCAGGGAGTTCTTCTGCTTGTTGGGGAGGATGCCCTTGAACAAGCCCCCTCCTCTTCCTCTCTTTTTTATCCCACCATGATGTGCTCTCTCGGCACAGAGCAAAAGCAATGGGGCCAACTAACCGTGGAGTGAAACCTCAAAACTGTGAGCCAAAACTAAACTTTTCACTTTGGTTTGTTTGTTTTTTTTTTGTTGTTTTTTGTTTTTTGTGGGGCCGGGGATCGAACTCAGGCCCTTGTGCTTACAAGGCAAGCACTCTAATCACTGAGCTAAATCCCCAGCCCAAACTTTTCACTTTGTAAATTGATTATCTCAAGTATTTGTTACAGTAATGGGATGCTGACCAATGCACACTCCTAAGAAGGGCATTCAGTGTGGTTTGCCTGCCAAAACCACAGCAGCATCATAACTGAGCCAAACAATATCAACAGGTCTTCTCATCGCTCTAAAGCAAGACATTTCAGTACTTAGTGCAGCTCTACAATGTCTGCTACATGAGCTACTTCAGCAGTCTACAAGATGAAGGAATCACTCTGTTCACCAAGAACTTTTGAACTGACCAAAAATCGCTGATTGAGGGCAATAGTGGGAGCAGGAGTATGGTACAGAACTGGAGGGCGAGGCAGTTCTTTCCAACCAAGGATTCTGTTCTGTCAGTGAATTGGCTTTTCGTGTTTCACAGTTAGCAACCCATATTTTAAGTCAGAGCATTTAAAACTCAGGGTACAGAAACAGTTTCTACCTTCAGAGAGTTCTAAAATAGAGTTGACAAGGCTCATCTGGAGTATTAGAGGGCAGGCAACTTCAAAGAAAGCAAAACCATGTGCTACTTCCATATGCAGCTAAGATCTCTCAAATTCTGTGTAACTCTCTTACGTGGGTACATGGCACAGAAGCAAATAAGGTGGCTGTGACCCAGGCAGGGTGAGGTAGGAAAGCTGGATGCTTCGAAGGAAATAATGTTCTGTGATATCATGACTGGCGGGAGATGAGCAGGTGCGGCTGGATGGGAGCCCTGGGCCCCGGGGCTCCCTGTAATGGGTCCAGTCCATGGTGCCCACTCTCTTTGCTCCAAATCACTCTTGCTCATACTATCCGGACTCTGACTCACAAGGACCCAGCGGCAGCTGGAAGGAAATGATGTGGCAACTGTGTCTCAAGACCAGTTAAATGCCGGAAACAGAAAGAAATTCTATTTTTTAAAACGCCGTCATATTTTACAAAGGCTGTGCAAGATTTCAAAAGTATGTTTAGCACTCCAAGTATTTTCCCTTCTGTGTCTTTAGAGACTGGCTCTGAGAGTGATGTTTTGTTTATTTAACATTTAATCGAAAGAGATTTGGACCCCACCAGTTTTTGAGCAACAGATTCAGTACTGCTGCCTCTTCCCATTTGGTCTGAAGAGAGAAACTTCACCCATAAGGAGAATTTGATGTCTATAATGTGTTCTAAAAGATCAGCTGGTTTAACTTTACAGGGCTAATAAAAGGGAAAAATTTTCCTGTGCTCATGTCTTTTATGAATTACAAATAACCATTCACTTTGGAAGATAGCACATCATAAAATTTTTTCACAAATATGCACAAATCCATTTTAAGATCCAAGGAAAAAGATGTTCAAAAATCTCTGATGTACTCAGTTTTGATTTCATGGGGAAACATATTCTTTTACCATATGGATGCTTTTAAGGGGGTCTTCAGCTGGGGCTCAATAATGACACCCCAGTGGCTAAATATGGGATTTCTTTTTCTTCTAACATTATTTCTCTGTTATTAAAGGTGAAAAAACCTTCCACAAATAGCATACTATTAGAGTGCTTTAGGGGTTGTCCTGGGACTCAGGGTTATATGTCTGCTCCAAAAATACTGTCTGTAATTATCATTCCTCGGTAGTTCTGAGGATACAGTCTTAGTGTTTTCATTAACTTCTTGATTCTACAAAGTCTGGAGTGAGTGCCTGCTTTTGATATTCAATAATTTACAGTAAGAGTTTTGTTGTTATCATTTTTAAGGTCACAAGTCTTTCCCTCTCTTTCCCTCCTCTCATAATGACCATTTCTTGGCTTATTTTGTCCATTCAAATAAAACGGTATGAAAGACTAGTTCTGAAAAGAAAAAGAAAGCAGATATGAGATTCTTCTAAGCCCAGGGTTCATCTTTTCTATGACCTGCTAATACAGACATTATAAAAATGGAGTCATTCAGATCTAACAGATGACTGAGGAGGGTCCGCAGGTCAGAAAAGCACATATTCCACCGCCAGTACGTTATTATGAGTGTTTTCAAATATGCACCAAGTTGAAAGAATTTTCAACGCCATATGCCTGGCATCTAGTTGTAGATTCTACTGTTAACATTTTACTATTCTTGCTTTATCACATATATTTGTACAGCTATATCTATACATGTATAGATTTACACAGCCCTCTTGCGTTAATCCATCTTATATTTTCATGTACCTAAAAATAAGTTGTAGGCCTGGGGATGTGGCTCAGTGGTAGAGTGCTTGCCTGGTGTGCGTGAAGTCCTGGGTTTGATCCTCAGTATCACAACACAAACAAACAAAAATTGTAGGCATCACCCAATTTCCACATAAAAACATCAGTTCAATGCTTTATCTTTTGATGTGAAGTTTATGTGTAATGAAATGCAAACATTAAGTGCATGTTTTATGAGTTTTAACAAATATATATCCATAAACCCAAACCCCTATTATGACCTAGGACATTTCTAACACTCCAGAAAGTTTCTTCATGCCTCTTTCCTGTCAGTCCTCATCTCTATTCTCCCTCCCAAGTCCAGAGGCAACTCCTTTTCTGATTTTTTTGGGGGGGAGGGGGCACAGATCAGTTTTGCTGATTCTAGACATTCTTATGAAGGAATCAGAGTGTGAACTCTTGTGTAAGACTACTTTCATTCAGTCTGAATGTTTCTGGGATTTGCTCTTGTTACTGTGTGTAACAGTAGTTCAGTCCTACTGCTGAGTATTATTCCACTGTATGACTATACCACCATTTGTATATCCACTTTCCTTTTGAAGGACATCTGGGCTGTATCCAGTTTTTGCCTATTTTGAATAAAGCTAATATGAACTGTCTTACACAAAATTTTTGATAGACATAAGTTTTCATTTTCCCTTGTAAAAGACCTAACTGTGTAATTGCTGGATAACAGATGATCTACATGAATAGAAACTGCTGCTCCTTTTTCTAAAGTGAGTGTACTCTTTAATATTCCCACCAACAATGGATGAGAGCTCATTTCCAACATTTAGTGTTGTTAGACTTTTTATTTTAAACCATCCTGGTGGGCAGATAGGGATATCTCATTGTGATTTTAATTTGCATCTTCCTGATAATTAAGGACACTGAGCACATTATCATGTGTTTATTTGCCACCCACCTAACTTCTTTTGAAATGTTCGTGTTCAAATTTTCTGTACAGACAAAAAAATTTGTCTTTATTAATCAATGAGAGTTCTTTATATATCCTAGCTATCAGTCATCTGCCATCTTTGTTTTTAAATTGTTTTCTTCCAGTCTATTGCTTTCTTGTTCATTTTGTTAATGGTGTCTTTTGATGAGAAGTTTTTCGTTTTGATGAAGTCCAGTTTATTACTTTTTTTCTTTTATGGTTATTGCTTTTAGTGACCAAAACAAAGCATATGGATCTTAATAAATGGTGTTCCCAAAAGTCTATTGTAGGCTCAAGAAAATTCAGAGTTTTACTGGGTCTAGTGTGATAAATGGCTTTGCCTAAAGAAACATTCATTGGAGCAACTGAGAACTCTGGTAATCTGTAGAAACCTCTCAAGGGCATCTAAGAGAACGAAGCCAACTCTGGACCTCCCACTCCGATTTGTTTTCTAACATGCCTGCTGTGTCGATGGCTGGGAAAAGCCCCTCCAACAAAACTATAATCAAATCAGCCTGTAGGCTCATGGATATACTCAATGGGTTTTTATAAGTTAAGCATATGTTATTGAGAGATTGCATTTTAAATAGTTTGAATGTGTGATGCAGACAAGTGCAAAATAGTCACCCCTAACTGGCTTTTTAAAAACTAAACATATTGAAGGAAATCCACAGAGTGACCCAGGTGTCAGTATGGCATGGGACAAAATGCAGAGTAGACTGAAAATGAGAATCGTCTGATATGAGAAAAGCAGGACCTGGAAAAATAGAGGCCAGCTAGAGGGGTGTAGTGTCTTCTGGTCTGTTCTTGGGCTGCACAATGAACCCTTTCCCAAGATTTTCCCTCAGACCCTTTGCCAACTTATCTGCTTGTCCATGAAGCTGTTTGACTTTTGTTTCTTGTTTGGACCAAAGGGACCCTCAATATAGACATTACATTAAAAAAACTAAACTGACATCATCTTCACCCCAACTCCATTGCTGTTTTGACCTGATTTCTCCCAGACAGTTTCTTGGGGGTACAGGCTGAATGTGTTCTCTCCACCTTTGATGAAAACTCCTGGAGTAACTCCCTCTTTGAGTCCATCTTCTCCTGTGATGATTAATGATCTCCAATTATCTTCTTTAGTTGTGGATTGTCCAGGACTGTTTGCTTCTTCAGTTCTTCAGTAGTTTTTAGTCATTAAAATGTTTCACTCTTGGGGTGGGGTATTTAGCTCAAGTGGTAGAGTACTTGCTTAGCAGCATAAGGTCCTGAGTTCGAGCCCCAGCACCTCAAACAATACTTCCCCCTTTATTAAAGACTGGTTCAGGAAAAGAATGGGTTGAAACTTAAATAGATGAACTTTACTGTTTAATTGCTGGTTGAAATTAGCAGCCGAGTTTTTGTTTTTTATTATTTCACTAGACTTTTATAATCCTAAACTGACTGGACGATTCTCATTGGAAGTTATCTTGAAACATGAAATATAGAGAGAATAGACCAAATCACCAAGCCCTCTACAGTTTTAACTTTAGAGAACACGGAGTGGTGACTGTGGTCGTACCTGCCAGGCTGGGAAAGGATCCAGGATACTGACGAGTTTTATAACCCTCTAGTCCAGGCCCAAGTGCTCCAGACAGAAAGTTAGAGGTGGGTGGCAAGAGTTCTGGCCTCCTGGATCTGTTCCTCAAAAGAGCACATACGGCCAAGATGAGTTCTGCGTTAGAAATACCAATTAGGACATCAGGACCTCTGAAATAAAAACAGTGGCCCCAAGAAATTAACACACAAACATGACTGAAGTAGTCACAAGGGAGAAATAAATGGGGCTAAAGTCACAGGGACGTATGACAAATTGTGCCTAGCTATGCGAGTGGGTTAAATCACTTCCTAAGATGTTGCCAAAAGCACAAATATCTGCATTTAGCATCACATGCAAGCGGAGAATTAACACAACATCCTCTAAGTCTCCTCCCCTTAGCAGTAGGAATTCCTGCTGTTAGTAGCATCTCCACCAAGGCACTAGAGGGTATGTGGCAAAATCCAATTGATGTGGGTCCTCTTGGCCTAAAGTGTGGATGGCACGAAGTGAGTACCAGAACTGGGTCTGGGAGGACGGTGAAGCTCTGCTTTCTGTGCAGCTCTGAAAGCAGTCCTGTGGTTCGCCTTCCTCCAAAATAACTTTCTTCCCAAGGGTGGTGTTCTTTAGATCAGTGGAGGTGGAGCGTGAAACTACCCAGTCATAGAATCTTTTATCCTTTTCTCCCATTTTGAGCTTCTTCAAAAATGTGTGTGACAGGGGTTGGGGATTTAGCTCAGTGGTTAGAGCGCTTTCCTAGCAAACGCAAGGCCCTGAGTTTGATCCCTGGCACCAAAACAAAACAAAAGTATGTGAGAGACAATGTAAACCTCTGGAACCCATTTTAGCCTGACTACATGTCCTTTGTGAGCAGGGGGAACTTGGCTGAATAGGGTCCAGGGTGGTTAGGGAGTGGGATGCATAGAAAACACACATTGATACATCTTCTTTTTCCTCCTCTTCTCCTTCCTTCCTCTTTCCCTTTCTTCCTCCTACTGATATTCTTGAGTGGCAGCTCCATCTTTTTTGGGGGGTGGCGCTGGGGATCGAACTCAGGGCCGTGCTCTTGCTAGGCAATCACTCTACCACTGAGCTAAATCACCAACCCGCAGCTCCATCTTTTTCAAGTGTGGGTATTAGCGCAGAGTTCAACAAGGAAGACTTAGGAAACTTTTCTTGTAACTGATTAAGAACTAACATGAAAAGTTTGGTGATTCCATTGATAACTGAACAGGAAACCAATATTATACAGAAGTTTGACTTACTTTCAGGCAAGATAGTGGTGTTTGTTTTGGATCTATCACCAGAGTTGGGCAGGGACATCTGGCTTCCAGCCAGTGACCCTTTCTGAGGGTTCAGCACTGCTATCATCAAGGACGCCCTTGCTTTCCTCAGTGCTGTAAGGTCTATGCGAATCTCCAAATGTCTATGATCTGGCCAGCTCTAAATTTTCCTTCGAGCTCATACTCGTCTTTCATTTGTTCCCTAATTAGCATTCAGGTTTCAGCCCCAGAGTGTCCTGCCAGAGGCACGCCTCCCTTGGCGGTGACCCTCCTCGTCATCACTCTAAAATGAATTTGTAGGACTGTTCTGTGATTTTCAACTTTTCCTTGTGGTAGGTCTGGGAGTGTTTAGTTGACATTACGTGTGTGCCTCTCTCACTTCCTGTTTTTAAGGGTTGTGCTTATTTATTTGAAAGGGTGGAATATTTTAAATTACAATTCAGCAGTTTTACTAAGGAAGGCTGTAAAACACAATGAGCAAGGAGTTTTACTTCCTCCTTACGAGGGTTACGCGCCTGTTTTGAAATCTCCATATCCTCCCATCAGTGGGAATGACTTTAACTTATGCTGTAGCATTTTGAGCAGCAACCAGGCCACGGCTGGAGCGGTGGAAGGGTCTGGGATTCCTACACACTATAATTCCATTTTTCCAGACGCCTTATTAGTATACGGAATGCGTCTGCCTGTGCTCGATATTGTTCTGTCTTGTTAAGCACCCCCTCCCCCAGGCATAGCATTTGGATTGGTTAAGGAATATAGCTGCTCAGCCAATCAAGTAGAACTCTTCTCCCGCAACCCTGGCAACACCTGACAATGGTCATTGACAACGTTAAGAGGAAACCCTGACAGACCCAACCGGCCCTTTCAAATGGCCCCTGTCAAGGGTAAACAGGGTTGGTCCTACCTACAGAGCACTCTGTGGCTAGAGGAGTTAGTGGCTTGTGTCAGACCTGCAAAAACAGAACTTGGCTATGGACACCAGGGCTCACCTCCAGCGCCTTACCCTAATCAGCTGCCACTTGGGCTAAAGAGAGTTTCGCTGGTCAGAGCCAGTGCTGGAGTTGGGGGTCTGTGGTGGAGGTGGGGGTTTCTCATTTGCTCTCAGGCCAATCAAAGGTCCCACCAGAATATTTTCAATGGTTGGGGAAAGAGTTCACGTATGACTTTGGCTTTGGGATCACGCCTCCATCACTGATGTTCGGTTCCTCAGGGCATGGCAAGAGGAACATTTTCTGAGGGCGGCCAGACACCTGGCTGTGTCCCCAGTGGCACCTTTCCCAGCTTTCTGGCTACACATCTTTCACCTCCCAGCTTCGCTCTGAACCCTGAGGAGGTGACGTTGGCTGGCCTGCCTCACCTGCAGGCACACAGGGACACTCCTCTCCGGCACGATGCGAGTCCTCACTGAGCTGGGAGGCTTGGTGACTGAGCGATCTGAAGCTAGAGCCAGCAGAGGCTGGGGTGGGGCAGCGACGGAGAATAAGGAAGGGGCCCTGCCAAGAACATGCACAGACAGTACACAGACAAACACATGAGCCCACAAAAGACATAATAGCTGTGTGTATATGATACCTTTCTAAGGTCCCCTGACATGATCATTCCAGTTAGTTAGCCACCTTAAAGGCATATTTCAAATCCTAGTGGAGTAATCCATTGTGCAGTGATTAGCTATTAATGAAGCTGAAAAAAACCTAAATCATCCAACAAGTAATCTGAATTCATTTTTTTTGATTACCACTGCTAGACAAGCTGGTGTCACATGACAAAGACAGACTAGGGGACAGAGATACAGATATTTGCACATATAGTTATGACCTGCACACACAGCCACACACACAGAATAATCTAGGTGAGGGGAGCAAATATGCAATGGACAATTCTGGAGGAAGAAACCTTCAAGGATGGTCCGTGAATTGGTGTGAAATCCAAGGTGGAACTAATGAAATTCATTCAACCTCCTGAACCTCCACTGACCACAAAGAGCCCTTTCCCTACTAGCACCACCCTCCAGGGCCTGTCCTGACTTTAATTCTCTACAACGTTGGCACTTAGCTTAAAGAATCCCTTGGGAGCATAAACTGATAATGACTTCCAGTCTTAGCCCTTTGAAGGATAGTGACTGATATTTTTTAAAGCGGTCTCATGAAGGTACAAAAGAATTAAATCTCTAATGGTTGAATTGGAAACTCGGAAATATCTTTAGTCTGTAGATTTGGCCCTACTCAAACATATTTTTTGATAGAGGTCTCCTCTGGGAATTCCTAAAGTCATAATTACAGGTGAGAGAAAGTAAGCAGTGGTATGCTGAGGACTTGCAGTGGGGTGCAATGCAGCAGATGCTTAATAGAAAATAAATCCTCGAACGGACAGGGAGAGGCCAGCAGGCTGAACTTCCATGTAGAAACAAACTAGTAGTTGTTTTTTAGAATCTTCCATATTTTTTCTTCAGGGAATTTTCACACTTTTGGGTGGTATAAGGTATGGATTATTAGAATACACTATATTCTAACTTGTTAAAACCAACTTATGCAGTCATCTACATGCACACAGTTCCTAGGTTCAAAATCAGAAAGAAATCAAGCCATACTAAGAGGATGTAAAATTGTGGTCATTTGCCTATTAAAAGGTAAGTAAACTATTTTCTTTCCCTTCCAGAATTTTCAAAAATTTCAATAACTATTGTTCAAGTTTTCTGGAGATGCGGGCAACTATTAACAGTTAAGGGTATAGAACAGCAAAACAAAAGCAGCATCAAATATCTATTTCTTGCCCTGGAAGTTAAGAGACTTAAATCTGTGAAATAGAGGCAGAAAAAATGAAAACTGAGTGTATATCACATTTCTAGAGTGTTGAGAAGAGATCTACAAAATATCTGAGGAGTTGCAGGGATACCTAGAAGGAAAGGGAAACATTCTCACTTAGCACGCATAGTCCATGTGCTACAAAGTGAACTTCACTTAAGGATAAAACAGAGAGTCCACGTCTGGGAGAGCATGATTATTTTCAAAGTAGCAGTTTGGAGGTGGAGAATTCCTGGCAGAGAAAAATGCCTAGCATATTATAGGCACAAAAGTAAATATTTGTTGGTGACACGGAAGCATGGATTCCAAATCCACATTTCCTCAATGCACAGATACTATCAAAGGATGAAAACTCTAGAACCCCAGTAGAGTGGATATATCCCCACTCCTAATCTCTGAGATCATTGTTTCCTATTTCCATGGTAACCAGAAGGCTTGGAATTGCCAAAACTTGAGAGACACTTGAGATGAAAGCCAGGAAAAAAAAATTAACAAAAGACAAATGCTAGGCAGCATGCATGACAGTGTGGTAAAGTTTTTGACATTTGTTTGGGAAGATTTTCTTCTTATTTCTTTGCTTGGAATAATGTGATGATTTCCAGAATGTAGCAGTAATAGCTTCACACCATGCTGCTGAATGTTCATCCAGTAGATTTCATTCTTTTCTTGAAAGGAAAAACCCACAAGCCTTGGCAGCAATCGAGCGACTGTAAGTTGTTAGAAATTGCTCTCCCGGCACACCTTGATGTGAACCACAATGAGGAGCCAGTCTGGCTGAAGTGCCCTGGCTCCCTCCCTTCTGCAGAGTGAACAAATATTTATTGAGCACCTACTATTTTTCCAGGCAATCTATCCTGCGTACAATTAAATGAAAAATTACAACTCAGATAAGGGCTTTTAGGAGAAGTCCACATAACTACTGGCGTGTGTAATAGGCCGAATTGACCCGGCAGAGCAGACAGGCTTTTCTAGGGAAGTGTGATTGAGCTGAGTAGCAGAAAACCAGAGTGCAGGACCTGGGGAAAGAGGACGCCCCAGCAGTGGGGACTCTTGGGCAAAGGTTCTTTGGAGGAAATGAGTGTTCAAGAAACTGAAAGCAGGCCTGAGCGCCCGCCTCGGCAGAGCCCCAGAGAGTGAATGGAATGAAACTGCGCCAGGGTGGAGGTGGGCAGGCTGGGCCATTCCTCGCACAACCTTGTGTCTCACGAGGCGGGCTTGCAAAGGATTTGGTCTGCAGCCCTCCTCAAGCTGTAACAGGAATGCACAGGAGACCGTGTGTGTGTGTGTGTGTGTGTGTGTGTGTGTGTGTGTAGGGGGTTTGGCACTAGCAGTTTCTGGTTCATCTGAAATCTATCAGAATATTGCCATAGATTCTGGAATTGAACCACCAGGTTCCAAAGGTTGTAATTTTATGAAATACTTGAAACATGAATCATGTTTTTTATATATATATATATATATATATATATATATATACACACACATATATATATATATTAGTTTATGCAGGACAGTCTGGTTCGCATCTCAGAGTCACCATAGATTTCCGTTATTGCATGGTTTAAATCTAAAATGCCTCCCAAGCTCATGTATTCAGAGGTGGGGCTTTAGAAGGGCTCTGTGCTCATTGTTGGATTAATCTGTCGATGAGTACATGGCTAAGCATGCTATTACGAGGTAGGATCTGTTTTGAAGAGGTGTGTCACTGGGCTTATGCCTTTGGAAGGTTTATTTCCCCCCAAGGCTCCTCCTTTCTTTCTCTGCTTTCTGGTTGCTGTGGAGTAAACAGCTTCCCCCCACCATCCCTTCGATTATGCTATTTCTTCTTTGAAGCCAACCAACTGTGGCTGAACACTTAAAATGCGAGTTGAGTGAAGCTTCTCTTCCTTTAAGTTGTGGGTGTTGGATAATGTGTCCCAGTAACAGGAAAGCTGACTGATACAATTATCACCATGTATTAACTGCTCACAAGCCAGTTTGCACATTTAAAAATCTCCCCCTTCTCTAGGCCCCAGCTTGTATCAAGGCAGTCTGCATACAGCCAAAATAAATGTCACAGAGATCATGCATGTTTTAACTGGAGGTAGTGTCTAATGAAGAATTTGGGTGATTTTTATTTTACACACAATCCTGACAAGCAGTGTCTCTGCATTCTGAGGCCACAGCCAAGGAAAAGCAAAAATTCAGAAGAGAAAGAGTGTCATCGGTGATTATAAGACAATAAATAAAAGTAATGGGACAGGATAACTATAAAGGAGACTAAGAAAAGCTAGGGAAAACTATAAACACTAAATTAAAAGAACAAAGGTGAATGGGGGTAGAGAGAAAGGAAAAGAAAGAGAAAAGGAAAGAAAAGAAAGAAAGTAAAACAGAAGAAGCAAAAGGCTGGGGATGTAGCAGAGTGGTAGAGTGTTGGTGCGGGTGTTGATGAGGCCTGGGGCTCAATCCCCAGCACCAAAAAGAAAACAAGGAAGCAAACAAACCACCACCACCACCACCACCACCACCACAAATTAGTCTGAGCCTTTATGTGGACAAACAACCTTACATACCGTAGTACATCTTTTTTTTTTCTTTTTTTTTTTCTTTTTTTTTTTGGTGCTGGGGATTGAACTCAGGGTCTTAGCACTTGCTAGGCAAGCACTCTAACCACTGAGCTAAATCCCCAGCCACCATAGTACATCTTAAAGAGTATCTTTATGTTTACAGTAAGTCCTTGCAATATGCTTAAGAAATCAAGGAAGAGTGCCACATTTTAGAAAGATTTCTAATCTGCAGGGTTGAGCTTTGTGTAAGAGTTTTGGCTGAAAAAGTAAATCTGCTCGTTGGGTAACGTGTGTATTCAGGATGGTTCTTATGAAGGTTCTGCAGAGACCTGGTTTTACTGTAGTCTGCTTCTGTGGAGGTGTTAATATAAATTTCACCTTGAAAAAATGTCTGATATACCTGTGTTTGCTGAAAGCTCTTTCTTTTCACAAGTTATCTAATTCTGGGTTTGAACAAAGTCATTGAAAGTGACACTCTTCACATCTGAATTGTCATGATTCTATTGTTGACAGGAAGTGAGTTCTTGAATATTTAAAAATATTGTAGGTGGTAAGATGCCCTTAACAAATACATTTTGGAGTTTGGTCTTCATATTTTCAACTTTGGTTTTTATGTTTGTCTCTTAGATGCAAATAGTCTTTATCTAGGCCTAAGGTGCCCCCTAAAGTTACGTGGTTGTCTAAATTCTACATTTTGAGCTTCTTCAGATAGCTCAAATGGGAATGAACGAAATACTGTTTGATCACTCTGGGAAAAGTTCATGTTATATGCTTGCAAAATGATTTTTGGAATGACATTATTTTCTGCAAATACATCCTTCATCTTTTAGCTACCTAGAGAATGTGCTCATACTACAATATTTAATATCTTAAACGTGTCTTTCTTGTACTATATCACATAATAGAGATGAAAAAGAGTGAACTGGTAGGTTGATGCAATTCCGAGGAAATCACTCATCTTCTAAATTGTAATTCTCCTACAGCACCACTTTTTCAGTGTTTAAAAGTGGGACCCCACCCCATTTCAGTGTTTCAGGTAAACACTGAAATAAATATCTTCACTTTATGCAATTAAATCATGTTCTTCTATCTTGTGATAATCTTAACAAAATAATAGCTAAAAGAAAGGGAAACCCTAAAAGCGATGATTCAATGTAGCGTTTCCTATTTCTTTGGGCTGTCACTAGGTTTTAAACTCGTTTTCAGGCCTTAGATGTTTGGATTTTTTTTTTTTTTTCCTGGACGCTAGGGATTGAACTGAGGGCCTTGTGCTTGCTAGGTAAGCACTCTACCACTTGAGCTAAATCCCCAGCCCAAGGGGATTGGGTTTGATAAGACCTTCACCACTGCACTTCAGACTGGAATGAATCGTGGAATGATACTAGCGTGGTGCATTTTCACAATACTGAAAAAATACAGACTATATTTTATGCTACAATTTTTTCTAAAAATTAACAAGTGTTCATTATTTAATATTTAATAAAAGCAAATACAGTATCTTTTGTTTCTAGAGGTTAGAGAATTATTGTCCAAATTACAAAATAACAGGCAACCTGATTTTTGATACATGTTGAGATGTAATGGTCTATTTTTCAAAATTCCTGATAAGTTTAAAGGCTTCTATCTTAACAGAATATACTTTTCTTAGAAATAGGATGGAAAATATTCGGTAGTTGATCAGTGGCTTAATATACTTTCTAGTAATTACAGCAAATTTCAAAAGGCTACATCTTCAGGAATGGGACATTGTGGATCAGTGAGTAACAGTGTGGTGGGAAATACTATATTCTCAATTGTGCCTATTCTGAAGAATTATCCAAGGCATGAGTTAAGAAGATTCCAAGCCTCACCCCAGCCCTGCTAATCCGTCTTCACAGTGGAGGTAAGAAAATCTATATTTCTAACCAGTGTTCCATGTGACTCTTACAATCTGGCAAGTCTAGGAAATAATAGATAATGGAAAAAGTTCTAGCTCTCTAGCCAGACAGACTGAATTTGAATATCTGTTTAAGAGCCAATTAATCTTTGGAGAAAATTTCTGAGCCTCATTTTTGTCATTTGTTTCTTGTGTGAGAGGGGCTGGGGCATCAAATGATTTACTCTTTGTAGAGGACCTCGCCCTGTGTCTGTGCGCCCTAAAAATATGAGTAATAAGATCTTAGTGGTTTGATCCTCCAGGATTTAATAAAGTTAAAATGGACCAATCTTTTCCGCTTCTTCAAAGATGCAGCAACTGTTTCTAACTGATCAGTTCTGGGTTTATCATTCCCCACCCACCTCTTCTTTTGCCCAAGAATGCATTGGTAGGAAATTACTGGCCAGGAAGACTTTTTTGGCACTTTCCGTTCTTACTGGACATTTTCACTGTTGAAGTATTATCACTACCATCTCGTTCTTCATCCTTTTTCGCCACAGAGTAAAATTCTCTGTCATTCCACTGGAGGGGAGAATACTGCCTGCTTCATAGGTTCACTAAGCTATTTTAGACTTTTTTTCTGTTCTAAACAATTGCGTTATAGTCTACAGAACATAATTGGCTTTGGCTGTAACAGAAAAATATATCCCTGTGTGAAAAAGAACATGGGAGGAGTATAACTCTGCGTCCATCCTCATACGACTTTAACTTCCTTAGATCTAATCCAATTTCCATGTCTTGGGATCTTCCTACTAATGGCAAATTATCGTGTTAATTAACTGGAATGGCTAGCAATAATGGTGAGCAATGTCATTTTCTCTTTCTGCATGCCTCCTCCAAACCACTGGGACTGTGTGTTCTTGCCGCCAAAGGGCAGTTTTCAAACTTCAGTGTAAAGCGGACGCTTGTGGGGAGCCTGCCACGTGTTAATTTCTGCCCACCAGTTCTGAAGGCGTGTGCATCGCGCTCTGGGGCACTGTAGGGCTTTCAGGACACTGCTGCTCCAGGAATTTGATAAGCCTCTGTTAAATTTAATCCAGATTTTCACTTTTAAATTAGAGGAGGGTGGAGGAGCCACGCTAGATTCCTAGCTAGGACTCCGCCGCTCTTTTTAAATAAATTCCTGTGCCATCCCACCCAACTGCAATGAGCCAGGTGCTGGATAAGCTGATTGGGCGGGTGTAGGGAGCTCTCTCTTTCTTGAGTCCGCCAGTCTGGCTACCAGGAGTACTATTTGTGAAGTCTGCCCAGGAGCCCAGCCCCTGACCACACTGGCCAATGTGGTGTGATGTGATGAGTCACTATATATGGGAAGCTGGAGACTTTCTGTGCTTGATTTCCTACCATTGCCTAATGGTAGTCACCAAAGAAGGTTCTACCCTTGACTGGGTCCCTGGGGCAGAGGCCTGCTGGGAAGGGCAATTATAATTTAGTAATGACTTATATGAACACCAGAGAAAACACTATAAATCCTCGAAAACGAGAGGTGGCACAAACATCAGCCAATGATGACATAGTATCACTTGGCTCAAGGGTCCAGCTAATTTCTGGGGACACAGAAGCCTGCAGTGCAGTGCAGTGCTGGGCACTCAGACTACAAAGATGAAGGAAGTACACTCCCAACCCTCAGAGATTTCTAGCCAGGGAAGAGAGAAGACAATGGCTCAGGCAAGAGTAAAAATAACTGTGATGCTAGGCAGAATGGTATAAATGTCACAAGAAAGATCCAGTGTTAGAGGGACTTCAGGAGCGAGATCACATACCAGGTGGGCTTTTCCAGAGGAAGTGGCATTTGAAGGAAGGGGTAGGAATTTGACAAGTTGCAAGGAGAGGAGAGAGAAGAGAGAAGAAATTTCAGACTGCAGGAATGTCTTGAGCAAAAGGGTAGAGTGGACAAGTCCTGCTTGGACAAAATGAAATTCCTGTTGGAAAAACTGGAAATGTTCTTTTGGACTTTAGTGGGAGACTGGAAAAGTGGGTTTCATCAATACCAGACCTGAGTTTGGACGTTTTCCATTAGGCAGCAGGGAGCCTTTAAAGGGACTTGAGCAGGAGGGCGACACCATCAGAAATGTACTTTAGGAAGCACAGCAGCTGGGTGGAGGAGGATTTGGAAGAGGAAAGGCTACACAATCACACCAGTGAGGAGGCTCTCGCAGAGTGAAGAGGAGGAATAATTGACTGTGAGCAGCAAGAAGGGCTGGGACAGACAACACAGCAAGAAAAACTGGGATTGCAGGCAAGATGCAAAGTTGAAGAGGAATATAGGTTGGGGAGGACTGGGGACAGGTGACAACAGCAATAAAAATTCAGGGGAAAGAAGAGAATCTGGATTCTGGGGAAAAGTAGCACTTTGGGTTTGAGGTGGCTGTGGGTATCCTGCTGGTGATGGAAAAATGAGTGGCAACTAGGAAGAAATAAATGAGTTGATAGACAATATTTTTGGAAAAAGTTTTGGGGTAAATGGTGGAAACTCTCCAAGGGTGGGCCACCAGAAATGAAGAAGAGGACCACTATAGGCTGTAGAGCAGGGTGTACATTAAACACTTTGGAGGAAGAGAAACTATAAAAAATGGGTACAGGAAGATGAGTCCAGGACACCGGAGGGATGGCAAGGAGTCAGGCAAAGAGAGGCGTGTGTGTGTAAGGGTCAGAGAGAGAGAGAGAGAGACAGAGAGAGGGACAGAGAGAGAAAGAGAGAGACAGAGAGAGACAGAGAGGCCAGAGGCAGAAAGGAGGAGGGCAAGCTGGGTCAGATAGAGCTCATGGCCCAGGATTAGTCTCTGAATTCAACTAGAAACTCATCAGAGAAGGGTCCTGCTTTAAGTCTGTCTTTGGTTCATTATAATACCGACAAGAAGGTTAGACGTTTCCTAAGGTGTCTATTTTCCTGTTTAGTACGAATTAATCTCTTCTACTAATACCCCATCTAACCCTGAATGAGTCACTTATCCTGTCTAGGGGCACTGGTTTTGTCCTCTTTAACCTTCCACTACACATGTGAAAATACCGGGTAATCTATACATTACACAAGCCTAAATCTTACCATGACGGGTTTTGAGGGCAGAATAATAAAGCTCAAATAGTCTTTTCAACTTACTTTCTTCTTTCATCCATGTTTTAAAATTAGTTTTATTTTTAACGAGCGCTAGAAACTAAACAACTGGAGGAAAGAGACTTTGCCATCCATTTGCCCATAAAGATCTTCCCAGTTCTCTGCCCAGGCCTCTTCCTAAGCATCGAGGAGGTGCCCAGAAAAATACCACACGGATATACAAACACATGTCACCAACATTTTCCTAATAAGTAAGCAGCTATGGAAAGTCGGCAAGCGTCCCGTCTCCAGGGACCTGCAGCCTGGGGCTCGGGCAGGGTTGACGGGGAGCTCAGGGTCTCCGCGGGCTCGGCCCCGAACGGGCGATTTTCTTTAAAACGCGGTCGCGCTCTATCGCTTTCAATCCAGGCGACGAGGCCGGTTGCAGGTAACAGCCAATAACCTGAAAGGACGCGAAGGTGCCAAGGGAGATACGGTTTATCTTCAACAATAGGACAGTATCTGTAACACTGTTTACAGTAAAAACAAGAGGTGGGGGGCAGAATGAGGGTGTCTAACGCGGCAATTAGTCTGAGGTTTGAACGATATCGGCCCGAGCTCTGCGGAGTGCGAACAATGTCCTCAAGGTTCCTGCTCCAGACCCGCACCGGCGCCCTGCGTCCCGGCTCTCTCGGCCTGGTCCCGGGAGGACGCCCGTCCCGGCGCCGCCAGGCGGCGGGCAGCGCGGCCCGCGTCTGAGCTCCGGGCGTGGGGTCGCAGCCGGGCCGCAGCTCCAGTGCGCACTGGGCGCGCCGTCTGCAGCGGCCGGGCAGTGCGCCCGCCCCCGCGGCGCGTGTACTCACAAAGGTGTGCGTGCTAGAGCCACGGCCCGGGCGTGCGCTGCACCCGGAGCCGCGGGACCGGGATCTGGAGCGCGGTCCCGGGTCTACCGGGCTGCCTGCTTCGCGGCCAGAGGGGCCGCGGGGGTGCGAGGCGGGGCGGCGCGGACGCTCGGGACGCGCGTGGTGCGGCTGCGGGGCAGGTCGGAGCGCGGCGCGTTTTGAGTATCTAGCCGGCTCGGCTCCCAGCGCGGCCGCCGGGACAGGGCGGACTCCGGGCTCGGGGCCCGGCGCGCTGCGGCTTCACGGGGCAGTGAGGCGGGCGCTCCTCTTCCCCACCCGGGTCTGCAAAAGTGAAGTGGAAAACAGCCGCCGAGCGCAGCCTCTTCCCCTCCCAGCGCCGCAGCCTCGGCCGGGTGGGGGGACTTCCAGGCCAGGCTGGAAGGGAAGCGGGCGGCCGCGGCCGCGCCTCCTTCGCCTTCTTCTCCACTCGCGTCCCCCGGGCTCCGTGCCGCATTTCTTTGTTTTGAAAGCGCCTCCTCCGCCCAGAGGCTTTTTCCCCGGCGGGCAGGCTGGCGGGGGGTGGGGCATCGGACCGCGGGCCCCGCCCCCCATTTAGCCCGAACCCCTCCTCTCCGCGCGGCCCGGCTCCCCTGCCCTCCCCGCTGCGACCCGCGAGGCGCGTCCTCACTTGTCGGACATCAAAGGGAAGCAGGGAGCTGGACGGGAAGCTAAGCAGTGGAGGGGCGCGGGGACCCACCCACCTTGGGCCAGCCCCGGCGGCCCGCCCCCTCCCGCGGGAACCCCGCCTGGGCCCCGCCCCCCGCGTCACGGCAGCCTGACATTCTCACAACCCACCCGGCACCAACCCCGCCGCCCCCGCCACCTCCGTGTCCGCCAAGTGCTCTATTTATGTTTCAGTCCAGTGATTTGCATAGGCCCCACCCCGGTCCTAGGTTCTCCCTATCGGAGCCACGCCTCGCCCTTGACGTCACGATGAAGGCCACACCCTCCGTTACCATACAAGGAGCGGCGGGCCCTAGATGGCAGCGTGGCGTCGCCACGGCGTGTGCGTGTCGCGCTTCCTTGTGCCGTTTATAGGGTCCAGGCACTTCCGCTGTCGGGTTAGAAGCGGCGCGGTCATGGCGGAGCGCGGACAGCAGCCTCCTCCCGCGAAACGGCTCTGCTGCCGGCCGGGCGGCGGCGGCGGCGGCGGCGGCGGCGGAGGCAGCAGCGGCGGCGGCGGCGCGGGCGGCGGCTACAGCTCTGCCTGTCGGCCGGGCCCGCGGGCGGGCGGCGCGGCGGCGGCGACAGCGTGCGGGGGCGGCGCGGCGCTGGGGCTGCTGCCACCTGGGAAGACCCAGAGCCCCGAGTCGCTGCTGGACATCGCTGCGCGCAGGGTGGCGGAGAAGTGGCCCTTCCAGCGCGTGGAGGAGCGCTTCGAGCGCATCCCCGAGCCGGTGCAGCGCCGCATCGTCTACTGGTCCTTCCCCCGCAGCGAGCGGGAGATCTGCATGTACTCGTCCTTCAACACCGGCGGCGGCACCGCGGGCGGCCCCGGCGACGACAGCGGCGGCGCGGGCGGCGGGGCGGGCGGCGGCGGCTCCTCGTCCTCGCCGGCCGCCACCTCAGCCGCCGCCGCCGCCGCCGCTGCTGCCGCGGGGGCCGGGGCCCCGTCGGTGGGGGCCGCCGGGGCGGCGGACGGCGGCGACGAGACGCGGCTGCCCTTCCGCCGGGGCATCGCGCTGCTGGAGAGCGGCTGCGTCGACAACGTCCTGCAAGTCGGTGAGTCACGGGGCAGCCGCGGGCCGTCGGTCCGTCCGTCCTCCCCCGCGGGCGGCCCGGACGGTCCCCCAGCCCGTCCCCGCCCCCGGCTGCCCGGCCCGGCCCGGCGGCGCGAGTGGGAAATGAATCAGCAGGACGCGCCCCTCCGCGGAGTGGGCGCCCCCGGTCCGCGCCGCGCTGTCCCTCGCCTCCCGCCGGCGCGCATCCTGGACCTGGTGAGCCGCTCGCCGGGCTCGGGGGCGACGGGACAAAGGCGCGGGGGCCGCCCGGCGCGGCGGCGGTGTGTGGCGGGGCCGTGGGGCGGGGGAGGGGGCGCGGGCCGCGCAGACAATGCCGGCCGGGCAGAGCCGGGGCCGGGCCGCTGGGCTCGCCCCTCTCCGGGCCGTCGCCTCTGCTCTTTCTTCCTCTGCTCCGGCGGTGTGAGGGAGGGGAGTGCACGGAACGTCGCCAGCCGCCGCTCGGCGCAGGCCCCGACGGGAGGAGCGGCCGAGGCGCTCTGGGTCCCCGCGGCCGGCGTCGGGCCCGGGCGAGCCCCGCCGAGCGCCCCGCGCGGGGACGTGCGCTCCCCCCCGCGCCTCCTGGCCTTCGAGCAGTGCGGGAGCCCGGCGGCGGAGAGTGGAGTGGAAGGGGCGAGCCCGCCCGAGCGGGCTGGTCGCCGTCCCCGGGTCGAGCCGCGGGGCACCCGGGACGCGGCGGGTTGCGGGCGCGGGCGGGGGCTGGTGGGGCGCTCTCGCGTCCCCCGCGCGGCTGCCCGGCGCGACCCCGCACTTTGTTCTCCTTTGTAGGTGTATTTGTGCCCATTTCCATTTTCCCTCACCCTCCGAAAAGGGGAAAGCAAACAAAAGAGTCTCTCTTATTTCTTTTCAGGGCTTGTAAAGTAGAAGATATTTGACAAAGGCGAGAGAAGGACTTGTGATTTAAAGCTGCACACCCTCCTTTCTCTGACAGATCATGAGAGTTGTTTCAAAATGCTGACTTTAAAAGCGTCCCCTTGCTCCTCCACCCCCAAAATGTGTTTTTTTTTTGTTTTTTGTTTTTTGTTTTTTCCTGTCCAGCTATCTTTTCCAGCCTTAGCGGTGGCAGTGTGTGAACTGGACAGAAATGAACAAAGCTGTAGTGAAACTCCGCTCTCCCCGTATTTTTCTCCTGATTGCCAGTGGTATATTTTCTAACCCCCTCCCATGTTAGTCTCCTTGAGATTGCATGTTGAACGCTGTACTGAATGAATGGGGATAGATTTGGAGGCGTCTCTCTTTGATTTTTAACTTACTCGTTTTTTCTGATTCTGTGGTCATTTCCTTTTATCCTCCTCTTTGAGGGTGGGTGGGAGTCTGGATAGTGCCCCAGGAGAATTAAAATTTGTTTTAATCCTGTCTGGTTAATTTGAATTCTAATGCAATCTACAAACGTGATTTTCTGCATGGTCATTTATTTCCAAAGGCAGCCCCCAGTGTTGTCTTTTCTATACTCAGCACCCTTTCTTCTGGGGGGGTGCCTTTGAGGTTATCCATCCTTTTTTCCCTTTCCTCTTTTAACATCTAATTAACATTCTTTCAAGCTATTCTTTTTTGTTTCTTTGCTTGTTTCCTTGCAGATTGAGGCACATCTATGGTTCCTCAGTATAACAAACTAGAGTGCGAATTTTTATGGCTTGGCTGGCAGTGTTGAGGTGTTTTTTTTTCCCCCTTCTGTGCTTGACTCTGCTTGCAAGCAATGAGGAATGACAGGAGAGCACATAGGGAGGGTTTCTTGGCTGATTGCATTTAAGCCAGGAATTCACTGTGAAAATAAAGCCAAGGGGTGATAAATAAAAGATGCAATCTTCTCTAGGAGACAGACACACAGCGTGGGCTTTGCCTGCTTTCATCAGTGGAAGAGGCCTGGGTGAGTAGTTGTAAAAAGAAAATAGTAACTTTCTGAATAGTCCCCAAAGGGAAGGGAGGCCACTGAATGGAATTGGCAGTGGTAGATGTGAAGTGGTGTGAACAGTTTGAAGGGTTGACCTTCTAGTGCAGTTTGAAGAGTTAACTACCACTTTGGAAACACATACGTGCTAAACAAGTGCTGTACAAATCGTGAAAAATATTCTTTTTTCCCCTCTGAGTTCTACCAGTTTCCTTAACTTCCAAGTTGTAGTGCTTGTGCCAGTCAGCCTAGAGATGCAAGGCTGTTAAATGCCTGGCAGCTGGCACTGAGAGCAAACTTACGATCAGCCTCCTCCCGTTTGATGGGGGAGTGGAAAGAGGGTGGCTGGACTCAGAATCTGCTTAGCTTTAAGGGATAGTTGGAACTGGTATACTACCTTATGAAGCTTTCTTTATAATTTTGATTTGAGGTAGGTTTTTTTGGATGTGTTTTGTTTCAGAATCTGGGATGGAAAAGAACAATACTGTGTTGATAGCACCATAAGGAGTTTTCTGCTTTTGCACAGTTAGGTTTGTTTTTACAGGAAGTAGCCATTGACTTTTGTAGAGATAAATAAATTATAGCTACACCAGGGTTGAGTTGAGGTGTTGAACTTTTTTTGCTTTACGTCTGTGTTTCTGAAGACCACCTAAGGATCTAGGGCAGAGAGTTGGCCTTGCCAGAGATTAAGCCTGCTTGGTAGTTATTTTAAGAAGAAATTTAAAAGTAATAAATAAAATCTCTGGTATTATACTCACTGTAAACAGTATCTAATTGGGGGAGAGATGTTTATCAGTTGACTACGGGAGAGTTCCAGAGACTAGTCCATTGATTTTTGTTAAGTAACAATACTGAAAGGGATTTGCCTCTGTAGGGGCTGTTATATAAAGATTAGTGACCTCACTTAGTAATGATTAGGGGGTTACTACATGAATGATTTCCCCCAAATTTTTGCCTGAGACAAAGCCTTCCTTAAATAAGCTAAAATTCAAATTACGAAGAATAGGTAAGTTTACTTGAATAAAAATTTAAAAATTTCTGTAGGGCTGAAAACACCATAATCATCCAAGACAAACAGCTAAATGGGACAAATATTTGCATCATATTTGATTGAGGACCGACAGAAAACTAATAATTGGTTAAAAAAGAGAGATGAATAATGGTAGGAAAGTGGGCAGCACATTTCGGAGACTAAGAAATGTGAATGGTTAATAAACATACTTTTTTCCACTCCTTCATAAGACAAAGATGAAATTCTATTTTTGTCTACTAAAAAGATAGCTAGATAGTAATGTACCCCGAATTGGTGAAGAAGGTGGGTGAAAGGAATGCCGCCTGCCCTGCCTCTTGGCACAATCTTTTTGTATTAGGGAGTTCATCATACAGATGATACTAGTGCATAAAGGTGTTTTCTACAGCAGGAGTCTGCAGTGTGGACTGCAGTATGGTTTGTAATAACAAAAAGCTGGAATCAACCTAAATCTCCATCAGAAGGATTAAGAAGAACTCAGTGCAAAACAATGCGAATGTGAAAAAAATGAAATAAGTTTATGTAACAAGGAAAACTGACAAGAATATTTTCATTTGTATACTTGTAATTCAGAATTTTTATTAGCACATAATGATTATATTCATCATGGGGAGTTGGCATATGTACATAACATTTTAATTCTTTTTCTTCCTCATCTCCTCTCCCTGTATTTAATTTTAATTCCAATAAAAAACTTCATCATATGCTCCACATTGTATTTAAAACTAAGAAAACAGACTCGTGTGTCAGTGCATAAAACATCTGCAAGGCTGTGCACGTGACTATTGGCTGGATAGTGGGTGTGTTTGAAGAAGAGCTGTCAAGTGAATGGGCAAGGTTGGAGGGGTGGATTGTCTTTATGCTTGTCTTACTGTTGGATTTTGCTTAGTACTAGAAGCATATATTTTGTAATAAACTTTAAAAAATTAGCCTTGCATTTTTAATTTATGTTGTCTTGGGAAGTCAGTGTTAGCATGTGTGTGCGTGCTTGACTTGTGCGAGCATGGGTGTCCTTCCTGAAGAACTAGCGGCCCCTCTTTGGTTTTGAGACACAGTTTCCTTATTTGTGACTAGTCAATTTAGGAACAAAACTAGAATCTTGCTTTTTGTTTGAGAAGGCTGAGAAGGAATGAATTTCGTTGTTTGGTGGTACTCATTGAACCCAGGGCCTTTCTATGACCTACATCCCCAAACCTTTTTAAAATTTTTTATTATGATTTTTTAAATTTTGGTCTTCTTTGCTTAGTCTGGGCAGAATTTGTGATCTTCCTGCATCAGCCTCCAGAGTACTTGAATTATAGGCAAGTGCCATCATGCCTGGCCAGGAAATAAGTTTTAAAGGAAGTAGTACTTTTCTTTTTCAGCTTATTGCTTTTGAGGGAAAAGAATATTGCCTGGGATTTTAGTAACACACATTTTACTTGTTTGTTTTTGTTTATTGAGACAGGTTCTTACTATGTAGCCCAGGCTGACCTCAAACTCTTGGCAATCCTCTTGCCTCAGTATCCTGAGTGCTGGGATTACAGGCATGTATCACCACACCCAGCTAACCCACATTCTTATTATGGTCTTTTCAGATAAATGACTTAAAATTTTGCCTCGTTTTGGAGTAACAAGACTTTAAAAAGGGAATCATTGTTAGAATCAAGGTGAATACAAATTTTAGTCAGATAACTCATTCTTTGAGAATTTTGATTTTCTTCACAGATCAGAGGTAACTAGAGATGTAATTCCAAATGCACTTCAAAATTGGGTGTTTTGTTGCTTAGATAGCACATTTTATTGAATGTATTTTCAAGGTTTAAATGATCTAGAACAATTTCGTATAGGATCCTGTGCTTTTTCTGCCTTTTTTCTCCCCTAGTGCTAGGGATCAAACCTAGGACCCCATACATACATGCTAGGCAAGTGCTTTGCCATTGAGCCACATCCCCAGCCCTTTTTCTGCCTTTTGATTAGTGAACAACTATGGTACACAAAAGAAACTTTGAAACTGGTCACATGTACGTTTGTTTGTTTTGGTGAGTTGTTTGATTTGTTGACAGTTGATTTTTGAAAGTATCTCAGTACCTGAAATGTCCTCTGCATTGTTCTAAGGGAAGTTAAATGTTCAGTTTTTAGGTGAGGAATACTTGGCATTTTGGTATGATACTCAGTTTCTGACACATGCTATTGGTTCAGCGAGGAAGTATGGAGTGTTCAATAGATAATATATTTTTTTATAGCCCAAAGACTAACAATAACGGGAAGGTGCAATTGAAGATTTAGGCGAAAGAAACTTTTCTACTCTTACTTCAGTCTTATCATTTCCTGCTACACACCTGTGTTAGGAGTACATTCTTAGATTGAAAAGGAAATCCTAATATTTTTCCCTTCTGTGTTGAATTTAATTCTTTTTTGCAGATGTGAGACTTTGGTACCTTCCTTTATAGAAACACCAGGATGTGTGTGAAACATGTAAAAGAGTCACTGAAGGTCAAAATAGTTCAAGTCCTTATTATCCTAAGTATATCTTCTTGATTTTTAAGATGTCTGTCTTGGACCTCTTTTCATAATTCATTGCTATTTCGTTTCTAATTTTAAATGTTTCACATAGCAAAATACAGGCCGACATCTCTTGTTCAGACTTATTTTAAGTGTTAAGATTGTGCGATTTCAGCAAATAATATGTTTAGTGAAGAGGATGGCAGTGGAGGAATGGTGTGTTTTCCTTTAAGAAAGCTGTTCCTTTTAAAAGTAGGTGATTCAATTAACATTTTTTTGTCTTAGGCTGTTTTTCAGTGAAGCAGATTATTTTGATAACTTTAAGATGTATAGTAATGTGTATGAAAAAACTCAGTGTTAGAAATTTTCATAGGGCAGTCTTTAACTGCTATTACTTAAAGCGTTACATTTAAAGACAAATCACCCCTCTCTTCAAAAAAGCAGATGGCAAGTGAAACCCATAAAAACATTTTTAGTTATCTTCCACATTACCATGACATAATTTTAAAAATGGAACTTTCTCAAAATAGCCTCTTTTTTTTGTTGTTGTTTATTAGTGTTTGTTTAAGTGTTTGGGGACTAGTTTAACTTTGAAAACATGAACCATTTTCTCCATTTAATACATGGGAAGATTGTATCTCCTCAGAAATTAGTATCAATATCAATCACATTAATTAACAATGAAAATTTGTAGAAAAATATAGTCTTGTTCCACAGAAAGAGACTCCTATTTCTCTGTCCTAGCTCAGTTCTCAAAGTAAAAAAAATGTGTTGGTTGGATTTATTTTAAAAACCTCAGTATCTTTGTAGTTTTTTGCTTTCTGGGCCTTGTACTGCTACGAATATGCTTTGTACGTGGTTTTCAGTTCTTTAAAAATAGGATGGTTCCTTAATTTTTTCGTCTAGAAAAGATAAATAAAGCAAGCTTTGAAGACAGTGCAGTGCAAAATTTGCTTATCATTTTGAATGTTCAGTTGATTTGAAACATCAGCTTTGAGCTGATAGTAATCTGGCATAAGGGTGTGTTAAATGTCATAGAATTCCTAAGTGGTAACTAGTTTTGTGTCAGCTACTGTGAGTTATATGTGATGTTCACAAGTGAGCAGAAAAGGAGTCACGTGAACCCAGCTCTAGTTTGAGTGTGTTAGCCAGACACAAGTCTAGTGACCTCTGTACGGGTGTTCTGTTCCGTATGAGATTCTGTTTCTCAAAAAAACTACTCTTGTATTATGTTGTTATTCAGAGGTATGGAGATTTTATAGATGGAAAGATAACATCAGCTCCAGCTTTCCTATTTTTCAGATGAGAAAACTGAGGGCCAGGCAAATGGGTTAATTATCCAGAGTGAGGTAGTAAATGGAAAAACATTGACTATTTTTCTGTAGCTTGGGCTTTCTCCTGTTCACTTGGGAGAGGTCAGAATAAACATATTCTTGAATGACAAGACTGTTGGAAAGCTTATTTTATTGAATGTTACAGAAGTATTTCAAGATAGTATTTTAGTTTCAGGAATTCTAAAGGCTTTAGTCCAGAAAGGTTCTTGCATGCAAAATGCATGGAAGTAGTGGTTATGACAATAAAGTTCAGGAAAAGTTAGTTGAGTGGTACCTGTACAAAACTATTATAGCTGTATGAATGTGAACAAATGTATGGGTACACCGTGAAATGAAGAATTTACTGACAGTTTAAAGTGCTTAGGAGGAGTACTAGAAATTAACACCCAGTAAAAATTTGGTTTGAATTTAGTGTATTTGCAGTAATGTCCATACTGTATTTGACCTGTTTTTTCTGTATCACACTGTTGTCAGTGTGCCTCCTCCTCTCTTACGACCAGTGAATAGTGCAAACAGAGCCCTTTAGGATGTACCCACTGTTCCTTTAGGGTAATGTCTCTGACGGAAGGACTTTCTCTGTGATTTGGGAAAGACTTCACTGAGCCAGCAGAATATAATCTATGGTAAGGTTTTCTCCTTTCTCTTTCTCTATTTCTTTTCTTTTCCTTTCTTTTCTTTCTCTCTCTCTCTCTCAGCCTTTCCTTCCTTCTTTCCCTCCCTCTCTCTTTTCTTTCTTTCTTTCTCTTTCTTTCTTTCCTTCTTTCTTCTTCCTTTCTTTCCTTTCTCTCTCTCTCTCTCTCTCTTTCTTTCTTTCTCTCTCTCTCTCTTTCTTTCTTTCTTTGTTTCTTTCTTTCTTTCTCCTCCCCTCCCTCCTTTCTTTCTCCGTCCCTCTCTCCTTTCTTTCTTATACTGGGTGTGGAAACCAGGACCTTCATACTGAGCTGTACCTGCAGCCCCCCCCCTTTTGATTTTGAGATAGTCTCACTAGGTCATTAAATTGTGCAGGCCAGGCTCAAACTTGTGATCCTCCTGCCTCAGCCTCCTAGAGTGCTGAGATTACAGGTGTGGGCCACCATGCCTGGCTTGAATTCGTAATTACTACCACAACATTTACTAATAAGAGTAATAACAGCTAACATTTATATGACTCTTCACCAGCACTGCTTTCTCTATACACTTTGTATTTCTTAATCTGTTATTCTCATCTAACAGATGAGGAAACTGAAGCACAAGCAAAAAATAACTTTTCTCCCAGGCCACACGAGCTAGTAAATAACACAGACAGACAGGCACCTTTGGTCTGGGCTCTTTCTGGTGTTACTGCCAGCAATGCATCAGCATTACCTGTTCTAGAAGGTTATCTCACTGTCTCTTGCTGCTTTCAGAGTGACTTTCACAGTGACCTGAATTTTAAATTGTGATCCTAGCTCTGTTTTTTAAATGTGTATTTTAAAGTTTGACTTGAAAAGCATTGTATTTTAAAAATGTCTGTTTTTCCGCCCAGTCTGGGATTGAACCCATGGTTTTACAAATGATAAGCACATCCTGTACCACTGAGCTACACTCCCAGCTAAAAATGTCTTTTATGAATGAATTTCAGCTTTGGAGGATGATTGTACTGAGTGATGTGTTCAACCTCCACGAGAAGTTGAACTCTGAAAGAAAAATAACTTGCAGGTTAGGTCTAATATATATGTGCTGCAAAGTGTTCAGAGAATATATTTAAGAAATTACATATTTCTCTCATTTTAAGGCCCTTTTAAAGTACTGTGTAGTTTAAAATTAATACTACTTTTAACCTTGGGGAGATTTGACGTTCTTTTTGGGGGGTGCTTGGGACACTGAACCATACTGCCAGCCCAGAGCTGAGGTTCTTTGAGAAAAGAGTTTCATAGTTGTATCTGTGCAGTTGTACCCTGATGTTAATTGGAAGGATGCAGTGGAACCTGTCAGTACATTTAAACTCTTACGAACCCCATAAGCTAATCAGATAAATTGGAAGCTCATTTAGTGAATTAATGTGCTTAAAATTCAGGTGACTGGCTGTCTGATCCTGCCCTGTTTAACAGTCTATTTACTTAAAACATTTTTCATTGTTAATTGTTGTCGGATCTGTATTATTGGAAGATATACAGAAGATATGCATAAGAATATATTACATAGAATGAATCCACAGAATCAAGTTTTACATTGTCTTACTATGTTAGCCCAATTTAGGAGTATCTGTGTGCTTGTTAAACAGGTCTATAAAGACCCGTTAAATGCTTGCTGACAGCGACCCTGTTTTTTGTGAAGGAAGTGTAGGTATTTTATTATTCAGCTACAAAGGGCAAAGCCTGGAGCCTTTTCAAGCATTGGTCTCGCTTGAGTTGAGGGCAGCAGTATCTCGGGTCATGCTGGACCCGGGTTCCTGCTGTGCCTTTCCATTAACTCATTTCTGTGAGGAGCGGGTCAGGACTTTTACAAATACTTGGCATAACTCGATAAGGTGGTGCATACCTGTGATGCCAGTAGTCTGGGAGGCTGAGGTAGCAGGATTGCAAATTTGAGCTCTGCCTGGGCAGCTTAGCAGCTGAGCGAGACTATGTCCCAAAATAAAAAATACGAAGGACCAGGATGAAGCTCAGTGCAGAGGCCCCAGTGCTAAAAAAAAAAGTCAGAAAATTAATTCCTAAAACTCAAATACCAGAACTTTGTGATCTGACTCTTGAGTAGGTGAGCAAACTTTTTAATGTTATACATATTCCTTGGGACTTTGTCTTTTAGCATTCTTGAGGCTTCTCAGCCCTTAGGGTTTTGTGTTCTTCACTTAGCCAAAAGGCTGAGAAGCAGTAAGATTTTGTGTTGTTGGTGCTTCTAGTCTCCCTTCTCTCCTTCCCCCAGGTATCACTGTGTAGTGTAGTTTATACTTTCTCTGGACAGCGGGAAAGCTGAGGACTGAAATGACCCATCGCTGCTTTGTGGTGGTGGCAGAATCCAGTGAGGCTCCAGAGCAGAAGATGTGGGAAGCTCTGAGTCCAGCCTGTCTCGGAGGCCTGATTGCCTTCTCCCTTCCCTTTTCAGATTCTGTTCCTTTTCCTGTCTTTCTTTGTGCTCTCCTTTTCTTGGGCGTGGGACTGGTGAAGTGGGGAGTAGGAGCTGTCTTAGAAACCAAGACGTTCAGGAAGAGGTAACTGTCTACTGCGAGTGTATTCCATTTCCTTCATTCCCGCACTTGTCTCCTTTCCCTCCAGTCTCCCCTGATTTAGGGAAATAAAGCTGAGGTCAGAAGGCCCAATGTGTTCCAGCTGCTGCTTAGCTGCTATTTTTAGCCTGGCCCTACATCAGGCTGACACCAAGCCATGATGGCACAGAGCCAACACTTTGTGCGACTGCTGGCATATGTTAAAAACTGAACTTTCCATCAAACGGAACTAGGTTTTAGGCATATTCTGTGATGTGGTACTCTGCTTACCTGTACTTTTTTGAAATGCAGTGTACCGTACGTGTATTTGAGAAACGATTTAGTTGTATTCATCATGAATAATAAAACTCAAAACGTAACATACAGTTTATTTGCTAAAGGAGAATGATTTAAAAATTGCCTTATCAGTTCATACATACGTATAGCTCAGTAATTTTGGTTTTGTGGTGGCACTAAAAGGTGGGAAATTTACCTGATTTATTTAATATGCCTCAGCATCTTTAAAGTTGCTATTGCTGTTGAAGTTCTGGAGTCTGAAGTGATTTATGTAATTATAGGTGTCATCAAACATTTAAAAAAACACAGTTTTTTCTACAGTTGTCATTTTCTCTTTGCTAGCACATTTATGCATGTTTAGGTTTAGTTAATGCTTTAGTAATATATTTAACTCAAAATGCGTACTGTTTATTCTTGTGGGGAACAGCTAGGTGTCAGTTGAAATACTGGCATATGGGTCTAGATTTTGCCAGTATTATGTAGATTGTGTTTGCAAACAATTTCAAACTTTTGGATGCATATGTAAACTTATGAACTTACTTGATTATCTGTTGTATCCAAAAAGAAAATTATATTTGTTCTTGAATAATTTTTGGAAGGAAAACAGGATCTCACGGCATGAATTTGTGTCTTTGGAAGGGACTTTGGTAAAAGTAGTGTTCATGTGGTTTCTGTATTGGTGCCTAGAAAAGCTGTGAGTATGTTCAAGGTGGTTTGTGCCTCACTGTGGACTCACCTGTGCGTAGGGAGAGAAACAGCGATGGTTCACTCAGCCAGTGAGAAGTGGTGTGATGTGCTTGCATGTGTTGGGTGTCAGGGTAGCATTAGTTAGTGCACTGATCTGACACCCTTCCTAAGATAGCGTAGAATAATTGGCCAAAATAACTACAGATAGAATCAAATCGATTTCTTTTTTACTTTGCCTATAAGGTTGGTATTGGATGAATTTTGCTGAATTTACTTTAGAGAAAATAGAGAGTTTAAATTGGGGGACACAGTGAATGGCAAATTGCCAGTTTTATAGCTTACAGAAGGGCAGATGTGTTAAGAATTTATTTAAATTTCTACATCTTAAAAAACAGATGCTTACATTTTAGATCAGAGCAAGTCTGGCAGTTTGCTAACTTTGCCCTAAGAATGTTTTTTTTTGTTGTTGTTGTTGTTTTTGTTTTTTGTGCTGGGGATCGAACTCGGGCCCTTGTGCTTGCAAGGCAAGCACTTTAACCACTGAGCTAAATCCCCAGCCCGGCCTAAGAATGTGTTATTTCTTAGGGTCAAAACAAAAATTTCACTGGGAAATAAAATATCTTGGAGATAGAGAGTATCAAAAGTACATTGAACTGTATCAGTGTAGGAAATACACTGTATGGTGTCTTTCTGTAGTTAGAAGTCATGGTAGTTACTTGAAAGTGGTTTGGAGAGCATCAATTGATATGTATTTGTATAGATATGTGTGTGTGTGATTTAATATGTTACATATTAATCTGCACAGTAGTAGGTAAGTGACTATTCTATGGATTCTTAAATTTAAATTTTGAGTCATAAATGATGTCAGCTCCAGCTTAACAAGCTTGATTAAAATCAAAGCCCTGTAGGTCATTTAAGAATAGCCTAGTGAGTTTTGAGTTCTTATAAGCAAAGTGTTCAAATAACATTCTTTATCAAAACTCATCAGAGCAGTTTCTTTGTAGTTTTCATGGATCTCTTTTAGCAGTTAATTAAAAAGACATTTTGTTTAAGCTGTTTGATAAGTAGCAGGAAATTCCAAAGCCCTGGATAGTATTGTATTTTTACTTTGAGTAAGGATGCTACAGTGAGAAACAAATTTTTTGGAATGCTTTTTTTGTGTGTATGTGTGTGTGTGGTGCTGGGGATTGAACTCAGGGCCTTGCACTTGCTAGGCAAACGCTCTACCGCTTGAGCTAAATCCTCAGCCCAGAAACAAATTTTTAAAACTCTACTTCAGTTCAGGCTGGCCTTGAACCCTCAGCTTCCTGAGTGTGGGGATTACAGGCATGTGCCACTGTGCCTGGCATTTCTTTATTAATTTTTAACAATATAAAATACATTTATTTTTAAATAAATTTATTTATTTATTTTTTACCAACAACATGTATTGGTACATTGTATACATAAGAGATCACATTCATCATGGTTATTTTGTACCTGTACATGGTGTATCTGGTTTTATTTTTAAATAAATTTAAAAGACAATTTCAGCAGATTTAAATTGTAATGTTTTTCATGCTGTTACTAAAAATTTTTATTTTTGTAGTTTATAATTTTAGATGTGTTAGAAAATTGGTGATAGTAGAGCTAGTCACAGAGTTTATTCAAAATTTAGTGTTAAGTATTAAGTCTAAATTTGTATTAGTAGTTTATAGTTTAGCAGTAGCTTGTCTTTTGATTTTGGTAAAGCATCAGACTTATGTGTTCTAGTGCTTTTCTATGAAAGTTGTTGACACAATAACGTGGTTTGTATTTCCTGCACTGCATATGTATGTTTGTGTGCTTTATGTTGTGGAGGTGGTGGTGGTTGGTTTTAAACTGTGATGACACAAAACATTCAGGCAGCTGTGATCAGATAATAGGGGGTTCTTCCCCGCCTCCTCCTAGGAAGATATATTTCATTGGGCTGTATATATAATGTTATTCTATAAAAACTTACATTCACCTCTTACTTTTTCCCCTTCATACTTCCTGATAAAAAGATACTACAGTTCAGAATGTATGTAAGTTCAATGTACCTAAGTTCATTAATTCTTAAATTAGGATTGTGTATTGACAATTGCATTTCTAAAGGACTAGATTTAAAAATATACTCCGGGTTGCTGTTTTTTCTTTTATCGTTTTGAATCATGGACAGTTTTTCATTCTTTTCAGTTTGCCTTTTTAATAATTTAAAATTGAGCTTTGACTCAGACTCCCCCCCCCCATGTTACTGGGGATTGAGCCCAGGGCCTATGCACTGAGCTACATTCCCAGACTTTTTTCTTCTTTTCTAATTTTATATTTTGAGACAGGGTCTTGCTAAGTTGCCCAGGCTGGACTTGAACTTGGAATCTTTCTGTCTCAGCCTCCCATAGTCCTGGGATCACAGATGTATCCCATCACAACTGACTTGAACCAAATACCTTAGAATGCTTTATTTAGTCTAAAACATTGTATGCCTTGCATACCTTTATATTGTAAATTTTTTTCTGGTAGACTGGATCCATTTAGATAACTGGTTTCCTTACTAGGTGAGGAACTATAAATAGCTCTTTAGTGAAAGTAAGTAGGCCTTCTGAAATTCTGCAAGGAAGTTGTTGAAGAGGCCCGTCCTGGTCAGACTCAGTCTTTTCCAAACTTGAGAACACAGTTGTGGAAATCGTCTTTATTATAAAAAGTGGAGGAAATGAAAGGCAGCTTCTAGAGATATTAGTGTATCAGATCCTGTGTAAGATTTCAGATTTCTAAGCTTTGATAGGGGAACCCATCAGCTGGCTAATCACATTGACTCAAAATATGTAAATATGTAAGAAATAGCTGTATACTTTCATAGGGTCATTTTGAGTTTTCTTTCTTTAATAGATATCTCTAGTTTTTTGAGGGGCACGAGAATTACAGAATATTTCCTTTTTGAAATAAAAGCCAATTCTGCTTGTTTGGGAAAAAACTGTCAAATTTTAAATCGAGAACAGCCAGCTGTTAATAATGTTAGTGCAGTGTGTGCACAATAGACATTGAAATGTTACCTCAGTGAATGATAGGCTTAGATTATATACCAGACCTCTGGATGCCTGAGTGAAATTATCTTAGCTGAAAAAAATAGCTCTAGATTTTACTTCCTATTTGATTTTCTGAATTTTGAGTTCCTGTAACTAAATCTTTGTGAGGTATTCTGAGTAAGAATATGACCATTGGATAGAAAGGTAGGTTGGTTTTTAGTATTGAGTTTGTCATTAATGCATTTCATCAAATGTTATGTAAGGTTTCTTTCTCTTTTCTCTTGTTTGAGAGAACTTTTTCTTCTAGCATCAACCAAAAAACTATTCTGAAAGCAGTTGCTTTATTCTGAAAGCTTTGGTGATGATTCCAGCTTCTAAATAGAAAATAATTTGGGTGTTCCAATGCAGAATAGTACTTTAGAGTTACTCAAGAAAACAACTTTGTATTTTAAATGCCTTTGTGGAAGAGATTGCCTTTCTCTTACTCTTGCTATTTCACTTTTTGAAGAAATTGGTAAGATTAAGATAAGGTTTTTGAAAACTTTTTTGCCCCCAGCTGAATTGCAAAGCACATATAATTTAAAAACATCCATAAAAACCTTGGACATTGTGAATAGACATTGGAGAGTTAGTGGAAGTATTTTATAAACTGGTCCTACAAAATGCTGATGACATTCTCTTGAGGTAAAATTTGCTTAAGACTTAGTTTTGCATAAAATAGGTTGCACCAAGCAGCTGTTTGAACAGTGTTTTTGCAGTGAAAGTGTATTCGCAGTGCTTGACTCCTAACAGGGATAGGTTATCCAGTACTGGGCAATCACCAGTTCTCTTTTGCCTGATGAGTCTTGGCTTACGATTCTTTTCTGGACAGTCACCTCTTAGACTCTTCCCAGTGTTCTAGTTTAGATAATAAAGCCTATCATTATTCTAGCCATAAATCTTTTTTCCCAGAGAAGCAGAGGAGAAATAAGTTGGCTTAAAATTATACTTTGTACATGCACCCGTATGTGTTGTGTGTGTGTGTGTGTGTGTGTGTGTGTGTGTGTGTGTGCAGGTGTAGGACGGGAGGGAAGGAGTTGTGTGGGACCTTTGGCTTATCTCTGCTCTTCATGAGAGGGCTCTGCACAATTTGTTTCAGGTAGGAAATCCATGATTTTTCTGTAGGTTCTTACTCAGACCAGAAGGAAGCCATTAAAATATTCTCAGTCTCCATGCATTTGATGTATCCTTTATTTTTTGCAATTTAAAGATAGGTCAATTTTCATATTCTTTTTTGAAGTTGTGTTTTAGCATATGTGTCTATTAATAATAAATTGCTTTTTGCACTTTTCTTAATCTGAGATTGCTGATCACAGGTGCTGCTCATTTTAGGTCCTTCTAGTTAGCCACTTTCATGAGCATATGGTATTATTTGCTGATCACATGGCCATGAGCTTGGAGAAGATGCTTAAGCCCTCCGGAGTCTAGAGGGCTCTTTGCTGGCTTGTCTTAGTGCCTGTGTGCGGATGGGCAAGTCATTTAGTGGTTCTGAACTTCCTCCAGTCCTTAGAAAATGTGAATAATTATACGTAAGTCGTATGTAAGCACTTCCATCCCTAGGCTGCTGAACAGGCCCACCTAGGAATACATGGACATACTGAATTCCAAAGAATTACACAAAAGAGAAATATGTTATTATTATATGATGTTTCAGTTCTTCCATTTAATTTCTTCCATTATTTTCTTGTTGTCTGAGTTTTCCAAAAACTATGCCGTTATCATATATTGATACTGTAATTAGAGAAGGAAAACACTGTTTTTTTAAAAAATCTACCCTGTTATAACCATTAAAATGCTAAATTTTGCTATTTGCAGAATAAGTTTGTTGTTTACTATAATTGTTTCTTGTTCTTGTGCAACTGAAGAGAGCAACTATTATTCAACAAGGTGTGCTATGGTTGAATTTCTCAAGGTTTCTTTTGTTTTTTTGTTTTTGTTTTTGTTTGTTTTTGATTCTGATGGTTGATGCGTTTACTTCTCTTGCAAATCTAGAATTCCAAAAATGGGAAAGAATCATTGGATATTCATGAATAGAATGGACAGTTTGTGGAGAAACTTAGCTGCTGGAATTTAGTTTCTAGGCTCCGTTAAGCACTTACCATGGGCAAGTGGAGGATGGAAGAGTATATAAACTTCTTGGTTTCTGCTCTATGTTTCTGACTTAATTTACACGACTGTACTGTAAGATCTATGCTCCCTTCTTTTGGAGTCTTACATCAATAAATAACATTTCCCCCTGATTTAAATAAAGATTTTCAAATAAAATAATCAAAAAAGTTTCAAGTGAAATTTTAAGAATTTACTATGAAATGAAATCTTGTCTCTGTGTTTGTTTTTTAATTCTATTTCTGGGTGTTCTTCTCAGGTTTTGCTGTGGAAAGCCATGATGATATGGCTTGGACCATCTACTTAATTTGTTACCAGCTATCAAAAAGTTAATGTCTTCAGTGAAGTTGAGACTGAATTAGTTATCACACCATGCATTTTTCTTTTTTCTGACCTGTTAATGGCCTTTCTACACTTATAATTTGTACCATAAAGCTGTTTAAAATATTTACATTGTGCTCTGTTTGTATACACATAAGTATATAGGTGTGGACTTCATGTGTACGAAAGAGTATTAGTTGACTTGTGAACTTTGGATGGGCAGGGATCAGCTCTTAGACTCTTCTGTACTGCAGCCAGTGTGATGTCTGTACCTTCCCTGCATACAGCCTTTAGTGACTTCCTTTGCAGGTAGGAAGTTGTTCTTGACGGTGTACAAGGCCCAGCATGGCCCAACCCTGACTCTCTTCTGCCTCCTGCACAAGCTGTACCTTGCCCTTCAGCTACATGCAAGCTGCCCTGACACCTCTTGGCCCTTTTTCATTTTTCTACACAGAATGAACACTCTTGGTCTGCTTCATGCCCTAAATGTCAGAAATTGGCAAAAAATTCTCTGGTTCATAACCCTTAATTAAAATTTTCTGTGTGATTTTTAAAAATTACTTCCCTGGTTAGATTGTAAGCTCCAGGAGGGCAGAGACTATATATATGTATGTCTGTGTGTGCGTATGTATGTTTCTATCCACAACTACTCGGGCAATCCTTTATCCATGTAGTTTGATCTCAATAAAAATTTGTTGAATAAATGAACAAAGGAAGTGTGTTTTACTTTGGGGATATTTTCCTAACTCTTCTAGAGAAGGCATGTGCTTTCATTCAGTGGTTCTATTTATCACTCTACATCTGTTCACATAAAGAATATGCCAGTTTAAAAAAAATGCAGCCTTATTTTGTGTTTGTGGTTTATAATTTTGTGTCACTGCCACATTCTCCGAAGGTACATTGGCATTAACTTCTGTTGGTAGAGTGACTTTCTCAGAAGAGTTTGAGAAGATCTTTAATGTTTGTTTATATTAAATACTTTATCATTGTATTGGGATGTGGATTTATATGACATGAACAGAGAAATTCAGTTTGGCATGTATTATTGGGAAAAACCAAAGCTCCCGAAGGAGGGCGGCAGGTACGTGTGTGAGAAGAGCAGGAGACTTTTGCTCCCATGTCCAGGTTGGTTCTCCTTGCCTCTTCAGTTTTCTTGGATGAGTATCTGTGTTTGGTCATGATGGACAGAGCACTGCCTGACGGAGCTCAGTTCAGGGTTGCTGCGGGCCACAATAAGACTATGGCACATCATTCTTCCTATAAGTTACTGTGTGCATTCTTATCTTTCCTGTCACTTACTGTGTGCTTGGCTTTTCTTTTTCAGTATTTCATTATTTTAATCTTCGCTTCTTCATGTTAGTCAAACGGAAAAGTAGACAAGAATGATGTGTGTAAGAAATACCAAAAATTTAAACTTACTCAGAATCTTCTTTGGGGTGAAGATTAGGGCCAGCTCTAATTTGAAATCTATATTTGTTTACTATTTATATAGTTGTAACTATAATATCTACCGATTTTTGTAAGGCACCGGTTCTGTGCTTTACCCCCGTGGTCTGCAGCCCTCATATCAACTTTGGGGAAAGGCATTCTCCTCATTCTGTGTATAGCAAATAGATGAGAGATGCTGAGGTGCTTGTCCAGCAGACCTGGCCAGATCTATGATAGACCTGCATCTTTTTTGTTGTACCACATTGTTTTCTAAATGTTGCTGAGAGCAACTTTTCTTTTTGCATATGTTTGAAGAAAGCCATTCAGAGAACAGTGTTCCACATCGTCTGAGTGTTGCATTGTTTTCTCCTTGATAAAGGTGATGAGTGTGTGACCCAGCACGATGTGTAGTGCCTTCTGCTCCTTGGAGCTGATGCTATACTCAGTTAAAGATGACTTTTTGCTTTGCTGGACTTTTAACAAATAATCTGAGTTACATTTGGCAACAATATTTTGACTGAAAATAATTACCGTTTTCTCCCAGTTCCTTGATTTTAGTGGGAGACTGCATGTGGAGAGACTGGGAAGAGAAGGTTATGGTAACGAGCCAGGCGGTGCAGTTGAGGAGCATCTGAAAGATGGCTCTGGGGACTGGAGATCGGGCTGGTAGATTTGTTAGTAGGATTAAGCAGATTGCTGGTGGCTGAGGGTAGTCTCTACCAGATTACAGCCTACAGACCTTCAAACTCTTAGAGCAAGCCTTAACATTTCCTTTCCCCCTTTATTTTTAGGAAGCTCCTCTTGTTTGCAGGAGAGAAAAGATTAGATTTATCTTTCTGGCAACGTCCAGGTCTAGAACTATATCCTGTATCCCCTTCTCAAATTAGTGAACTGCTTATGTGCAGCATTTTGTTCCGTAGCTGAGTCTGTCTGCAGTATCTGCATTTTTTAATGTAGTCTGGGCACAAATTAAAAGTTTAGGCAGTTTATATATATAAATTGTCGTAATTTCAACATTTTATTAATGTGCATATATATCTATATATATCTATCTTATTCTAACATACATTTTTGTCATCTGATTTACAAAAGTACCATATAAAAATCTATCTATACTTATATGATTGCCGAAACAGTGAATGAGCTCTGCTTTTTATGACCAAGTTATAGGATGAATAATTACTCTCTAGAGTGAATGGTTCAAAATGAAATAACTATGCCTAAGGTGTGATGTGACACCAGATGTATTCAAGCCCCAAAGGTACGCAATTATCTCACTATTCTTGCACATACGCACAAGTGCCTTTATGCTTATGGCAAGTTTTATGTGCAAAAGAAAATTTACTTTCTGATAAGTGAAGGGATAGTCCATTATTTTTAAGGGATTCAGAGGTTGTTGGGTATTAGAAGGAGAGAAAAGATGCCCACTGCATCTCTTTAGGGCATAATTTAAATTCACTCATCACTAGATTTTAGAGTAAGCTAATATTATTTTTCTGGATTTCAAGTATGTTTCTCAGAAGTCCAGACTTATGATTTAGTCTGCCTTTTTACTCAGTGAGTTGGTATAAACCCCACTCTTTGATTCTCGTTTGATCATCAGTTGTATTAATTAAAGGAAATACCTGCACCTCGACTTTGCTACTGAGAGTGAAAACACTCGTTAGTGATTTAAAACCTTGTATACAGGTTATCTATCTGGTTCCATCTTATTGATCATGAGTAACGAAGTAATTACATTAAAATCACAATTCTAGCCCTATTAGATGGGTTAACTGTGCTGATGTTGAGTAGTGTAGAATGATCGGGTAGCGTCAGTTTCCCCTGTCAGAGGACCAGTATCTGAGCTTGGAGATTTAGCTTGGTAGCTATGACTTAGCTCCCTATTTGCAAGCCCAGGAGATGGAAATTCCTCAGCCTGGGGACCGTGGAGGCCTGTAGTGGCTGCTGAGTCTTCCCTGGGGCTGAGAGAAAGGCAAGGTGAGATTCAGCCTGGCTCGGGGACTTCAAGTGAAATAGCAGCGAGGATAACTTACCTGTTTACAGTGTAATTCTCTTGAGAGGCTTTTAGGTGACAGGATCCAAAATGTTAGCTGAGTTTTGAACTAAGTGTCTGAGAACACACATTTAAAGCTTTAAATTCCTAAAATTGTAATTCGGTAAGTGTATGAAGAAGCATAGTAGGTTGTTGCCACTATGACAAATATCAGTATGTTGAATGAAGAGACTGGCAAATTTGTATTTATCTATAATTTTGCTGTCTAATGTAGTACCTACTGGTCACATGTCACTCTGGAGCATTTGAAATGCGAACAGGGCAGAATTGGGATATGCCGGAAGTGTAATATGTATACCAATTTTTGAAGACTTAGTACAGTTAAAAAGTATAAACATACTGTGGTTTGTTGAAATGATAATATTTTGTGTTAAGTGTATTAAAATAAATTTTTCTTCTTTTACTCTTTAAAATGACTACTAAAAAAATTAATACTACATATGTATCTCACATTTTATTAGGGGGGCCTATAGGCCCTTAGGTCTCAGGACAAATTCTTGTTATATACATAACTCAGCTATGATTTGAGTACATATTTGATTTGAAATCTTTACCAGAATAAATCTAAACACCCTATGGTGATTCTTAAGCTTGGTTACACAACACAGTTCTCTCATTTTAATTGCCTTTTAAATTATTTGAGACTTTTTCAGTCTTACATGTCTAAAGTAGAATAACTACTGATTATTTGGTATTGGCTGAGTTGGTTGTTTTATTTTTGTTAATCTGAGAGTTTGAATCCATTTTACATTCATAAAAAAGTGTGTTGTGTTAGAGAATTTAAAATTGAGAGTTTATTTCTAGGTAAAATATACAGTGAGTGCTAAAATGACATTTACTTTTAGCCAGGCATGGCAGTGCATGGCTGTAATCCTAGGACTTGGGAGGCTGAGGTAGGAGGAGCACCATAAGTTCAAGACCATCCTGGACTGTGTAGTGAGACCCTGTCTCAAAAAAGATTGCATTTACTTTTAAAATTTATACCTTAAAAACACTGGCTTCTGTAGTAATACAAAGAAACTATCTTAAAAGATTTTTTTTGATATGAATACAGAAAAGTGGAGTTTGAGTTTCAAAGTTTTGTTTTTAAATGTTACTGTTCAGTGAAAACAAGGAGGGAGGTAGACCAACATAATGATGGCTAATTTCTTCTTAAAACTCCTTTTGAAAGAGAGATTCATGATTCAGTAGGTTCATTCTGTCACCTGGGAATTTGCTTAGAAGTACACATTCTTGGGCTCCACCACAGAAACTCTAGAAACAGGGCCCAGAATTTGGGTTTTAAAAAGCCTTCCAGGTGGTTCTGATACCAGTGGTCTAATATGCAGGGTCGGGGCCCACTGGGGAAAGAAGAAACCTGTGTAAGGGGGTTGGTTACACAGGTGTTAAGGAGCTGAGGGAGCAAGAAGGAATGGAGGGCCATCCTGGGGCTTAGCAGCAGCAGGGGGATGATGTGCCTGTTGAGAGGACGATGGGGATGCAGCTGTCCTTGTGGTGGGGTCTGTGGGGACCGGGCTGTGGAATAAAGCAGTCCTTGCCGAGAACATAGCCTGCAGGAGAGAAGGAGGACACACACCCTGCCTGCTTTCTTCTTGCGATCTGCTGATTTTTCACCGATGCCCCACATCGGCTGAGCCCAGAGAAAAGCCTGCTGACCTAGGATCCTGAGAAATGATGTCTGCAGCGATTGGCCCTCCCGAGACACCGAGCTGCCAGAGCAGACAAACCCGGAACTGGTGCATCTAGTGATTATATGTTAAAATGAGACAGTATTTTAATATAATTAAATTTTTATAAGGCATTTAAATACCAAAAGATAATCTAAGAATATAAGTTCTAAATGTTATAAATTTGGTTTTATGAAAACCAAAGTGTTCATTTTATAATTTGACTGTTGGCCAGAGAAATCTTTCGGGGCCAGCATTTGTTAGTTTACGAAACAATTCCTTTTTTTTGTTTGTTTTTGTTTTTTGTGCTGGGGATTGAACTCAGGACCTTGTGCTTGCTAGGCAAGTACTCTACCACTGAGCTAAATCCCCAACCCCAATTCCTTATATTTTTGGAAGATTTTTTTACTTTCATTCTACCCCAGGACCTGTTTTAACTCTCCTCTTCCTATTTGAGGGTTTACCAAGCTGTCCTTGGTTATTAGCGCCATCTCATGGCAGCTATGGGAAGCGCCCTCAGGTTTTCGACAACTTTTTCTTGAAACAGTCCAGGTGTTTTTATATTTCCCTTGTTTGTTTATTAGTTACATCTGAGTTCTGCCGTGTTGTATGTGCTCTTTGCCTGAAATATTTTCTCCCCACTTAATTTTCCAGTGTTCTCTCTTATCCCTTTTTCCTTTTTTTTTTTTTTCAATTATGGTTAAACTATGTCTGGTAGGAAAAAGGGTAGTTAAAACCGTAGGTGTATAATGAGAAAAATGCAAACTTCAGATTCTAAAGATAAAGTTAGGAATAGTGTTTTAAGTTGAAAGAGTGCTGAAGATGCCTCCAGAATCTCTGCAAAAATTCATGCATTTTCTTATCCTTTTATTCTTTTTTTTACCAGACCACCAGCATTTTAAATTGTTATTTGAAACAGTATTATTTTAAGCTATTTATAAGACATGGAAGCCTAAGAAGCTAACCACAATTTTGCCCCCTGAGGGAGCACTGTGTTCTGAATTCTAGTTGACTGTCTTAGAATCCAATTATGTGTTTAATGATCCAAAACAAAAATCTAATATTTATGAATGAAAATAAGCCTGGGATGTATGGTCTTATGTTTAAAAGATTTATGCTTCCATCCATTAGCTTTGTTACATTCACATTTCAAAAGTAAAGAAAAAATTATAGGTAGGTGAGGAACTGGTTGCATTTTACTTGTAAGTTTTTAAAATAGGGAATTCTGCCAGTAAAAACTCAAGAGTGGAGGAGTTCTTTCAGTTTTTTGAGTTCTAATGAAAGGTCAGAACTATTGTTTTGTGTGCCAGGTGTTGAGCTAGATGCTACGGAACAGTGTTTTCCAGTCTCTTAATAACATACAAATATTTTGTATAGTTGAGTGGGGTAGGAGGTTCTTTCTAATGGTGCACAAAGTGGCCTGGTGAGTAGAGACACTGCCTTGGAGACTGGTTGCCCCAAGACTGCTACTTTGCAGCTTTCATCTTTTGTTGGGAGGCTATGCTGTATGGAGAACATTTGAGGAGTAATGCATTCCAGTCACTAGGAGCTCAATACTTGTAACCCGTATGTTAGTAAATTATAATAGTGATGGCCTGATGAAATGCTAGGAAAGGGTAAGTTAGTTCTGATTGAGGTAGAAGGGATCTAAAAAAAGACGCTGGGGAGCCACTGGCACAGAAAGGACTCTACCCAAAGGGATTATTTTGTGCAAAGATGTGGAGGGACCAAAGGGCAAGGAGAATTTTGGGAAATACCAGAAGTTTTTGATGAGATTAATGAGGTACAAGATTTGAGAATGCAAATAGGAAGCAGTGTAGCAAGAACTATACTAGATAGGCAGGGATTTACTTCCAAGAGATCTTTATGTGGCAGAACGGGCTGATGACTTTGGGCCCCAGATGGGAGGAGTGCAGAGAGTGACTCTATTGGACATCACACACACCCCTTTTCCATTTCAAAAAAGCCTTCTGGGGCAGTGTAGAGTGAACTGGAACCTGCAAACAGAGAAATCCCTGGGGAAGGGAAGACCTTGATCCAGACTAGATAGAGACAATAAAGGGTTATACTGATGAGGAGGAAGGACTTGCTGTAGAGGCAACCATAGATTTTGCTTATTGATGTGAAGAAAGAACTCAGATTTGGAGTCTGGGTGAAGGAATGAATGATGGAACAATTTTCAGAATTAGGGTCTGTATGGAGGACAGGGAGCTCCATTTTGAGCATATGGATTTTAAGGTGTTTGTAGAGAAACAATTGTTAATATATAAAATGCTTACTGGGGCCAGGTGGTGGTGTGAAGTACTTCTCAAACTCGTTATCACTACTGTAGGAAGTAGGTGTTACCAGTTAATGTCCAATCAGGAAATTGAAACACACACTAGATACTTTTTAAGCAGGGAAGGATTGAATATAGGGAATCGGTTACAGTGGTGTTGGAGGACCGCAGTGAAAAAAAGCAAGGTATGTAGTGGGGGGGGTGATGTTGGAACACAGGCGAAGGTGTTTGCGCTTGCGCACATCGCACAGGTGACTCTTGAAGGAGCGAAGCAGAGAAGGAGATGTTACCAGTGTCGTGTCAGGCAGCTGCTCCATAAACTGCCTGCGCTACAGATTTGCTGGAGATCTTCGCTGGTTCTGCTGCTTTGAAACCACCACAGATGATACTGGAGCCCGCAGTTGTCTGTTGCTGCTGTTGGAAGAACTCGTAGAAGCAAGAAACAAAAAAGGCCTTTTGTTCCTCTCATCCTGTGCTGTCTCCTGCCCGTTTTTCCCACGGGCATAACCCAGCCAGAAGAGTTGACAAGGTAGTTTGGCATACATAGTGCATAGACTTCCAGCCTCTCATAATGCAAGAGAACCAGTAGGTCTAGCTGTTTTTATTTTTACTTTACAGATAGGAAGACCCAGGCACAGAGAGGGTGAGTAACTCTAAAATCACACTGTTATTGGCAGGGTTGGGATGTGAATGTAGGCAGGCCGATTTCAGTTTCTGTGATCTTAGCCTCTCCTCTGTGATCTTGCCTCCATATCTGATTATTGTTTGGTTTTTGTCCCTGTTGCTGAGCACTTTAAATGAGAGCCTGTTTTCATTGATTTTTGCTTATCTAGTACTTACTTTTCTTTTGATTTCTTTATTGTCTTTAGTTTTTCACTCCCCACCTCTGGAATCTCTCTAAGGTCACCACTGATTTTATAGCTAATGGATTGGGTACTTTGGTTTCTATTTCTCCTTAATCTTTCTCTGGCTTTTGATACTAATTCATTTATATGGAATTCTGGTCTTGACCTCTGTATTATTGAACATGGCTTTGTTTTCTCCTTATCTCACTGAGCTGCCTTAGTTTTCTTCTTTCTCTTCCCCTTCTTAACTGTTGCTATTTCTTGACTTGAGTTGGGATTTAGACATGATATAAGATGCTACTTAATATTTATTTCACATTTAAGGACTAATAAAAACATCAAGTATACATTCTTGTGGCCTTTTTCCTTTGTGTGTGTGTGTGTGTGTATATATATGATAAAGTCACTGAGGAATTGGAGTAGTGCCCCAATTTGGACTCTGCCTTGAGGGAGGAGGAAAAGAGAATGGAGACAGAAGAGGGACTTACTTTTGAGCACTCACTGTGCGAAGTGCTTTAAATGGTTTGTTTCCCTTTAATAATCCCGTGTGTGGTCGGTGTTACCCTTATTTTAAAAATGAAGAAACTGACTGATGAACACAATAAAATTGGGGTCGAAACCTTCATCTGACTGGCTCTAACAGCTAAGTTCTTTTCTCTTGGAAAAGAAGAAAGCCCTTTGCTTATTCAATAAAGGAAATTTGGTAAGATAATTTTAAGGTCCATTTCAGTATCATCATCCTGACTTAACATACTGGTTGTCTTACGCAGTAGTTGCTTTGTTTGTAAGTATAGTAAATAATAAAAAAGGAAGTTACCATTAGGCTGTAGGAAATGTACTATTTTATTAAGACCAAGAGTACAAAACATGTAAGAAGTTATGAACTTGGGCAGAGACATTTAAAGTAGTCATGATGATAGATCTTAACATTTTAAGAGACCTCTGTTACCTTCAAATGAGTCTGCTGCCCAGAACATTAGAGACTGTGGTTTTTATTGACAGGGGCTCAGGATAATAGCTTTGGAACAGCTGCAGTCTAAACAAAGGGAAGCCCTGTTATTCTATTCTACGTTCTGTTGAGAGCGTGTGCTTCCAGATTAAGAATACTCCTTTCTCCTTTCAGGAAGTTTAGTGTAAGATTTGTAAGAAGACAGTGAAAAAGATAAGGACAAGGTGCACTATGATGTGATTGGATACCTTTAGAAAGCCCTAAAATAACCATCATGTGATTGTCCCATGTATTTTCTTCAAACATGCAAATAAATGGTTTAAATGGACACCAGCATCCTCTCTAGGTGTATAGTACACATCATAAAATGCCAAATGAAGTATTCCTATATAGGGATTAGTGGAGTAGGTCACTTTCCAGGCTTTGTAGGACTTTTATCTTCATTACCTCATGAATTTTCTCTAACCCTTTGCTTATTTATACCCAACATTTTTTAAAAACAGGAAATTGAAACGGATATATCTTTTTAACTTTTAGTTTTTCTTTTTCTTTTTCTTTTTTTTCCTTGGCTGTACTGGCTATTGAACAGGGTCAGGGGGCTCCACCACTGAGCTACATCCTCAGCCTTTTTTATTTTGAGATAAAGTCTTATTATGTTGCCTGGGCTGGTTTCAAACTTGTGATTCCCCTGCCTCAGCCTCCCAAGTAGCTAGGATTACAGTCACGTGCCACCATCCCTAGCATTAATTTAGTTTTTCCCCTGCAGTATGGGAAAACTTCAGGGGGAACCTCAGCTCCTTGGTTTTCCTCCTACATTTCTGCCACTCCTTCCACTCGTTCATTTGGTTTTGGTGGCTTGCCAGTTACCCATCTTTGAAATGTTGGTGTTCCAAGAGTTTGAGGCTGGGCTCTTTTCTCTTTCTTGATCCCTCTTCCCTAGATGTCAGTGATCTCAAAACTTTCTACACCCTGGTGGTAGTCAGCTTTGTGTTACTATGATACCTTCAGTAACTCACTTATAAAGAGAAAAGGTTTATTTTTAGCTGATGGTTTTGGAATTTCCATGCCTATATTGGGAAGACTCAATTGCTTTAGTTCTCTGGTGGGCATGTTGGATGGTCAGTGTGTGGTGGAGCAATTGCTCAATTTAAGGCCTGGAAACAAAAGAGAAAAGGTTTATTTTGACTCATGGTTCCAGGTTGTGATCAAATGGCCCTGCAGCTTTGGGCCAGTGACAAGGCAGCATATCATGGCAGGAGTGCAGAGTCAAGCAAACTCACTCATTCCTTGAACCGGGAGGCAGCAGTAACAAGAACCAGCCAGAGACTGGTGTCTCACAGTCCATCTTGAGGGCATGCCTCCCGTGACCCAAGGACCTCTCATTAGACCACATGTTCCAAAGATTCTACTACTACCCATTGGCACCACTGTGGGTACCAAGCCCTTATCACATGGACCTTTGCAGGGTACTCATCCAGAGCAGCCACTAAGTAATCGTGACTCTGCAATTTTATTTCCAGGTTTGACTGCTCTTCTGATTGCTTGTCTTTCATGTCTACTTAGGTCTGACAGGCATTTCAAGCCATTTTTAGACTGCCACCCTCCAAAGTAAGAAACTTTGTTATAACACAGTATGCACATACATTACTATACATAATAAATGATAATAGCAGAAACAAAAGTTTTATAAGAGACAGAAAGTTTCATTCTTTCTGTTACCTACAACATTGATTTTTGCTCTCAGTGAATCAACTCACTATTTGAAAAATTTTCCTTTTCTGTTTATTTTTTTGGTGCTGGGGATCGAACTCAGGGCCTTGCACTTGCTAGGCAAGTACTCTAACCACTGAGCTTAGTCTCCAGTCCTTTTTGGTTTTTTTGAGACAGGGCCTCTATGTAGTTCAGGATGGCCTTCAACTCACTATGTAGCCCAGGCTGGCCTCGAACTCAACAGTGATCTTCCTGCCTCAGCCTCCCAAGTGCTGAGATTACAGGTGTGCACCATCATGGCTGGCAGAATAGGTCAGCAATGGTGATCCGTTTAGAGCTTTCAGTATACAAACAGCCCTCTGTGGCATGCATGCTTGCCATAGGCTCCCCACAACTGCCTTAGTTGTGGAAAGCCTGCCCACTTGTTTGGAGACCTATAGACATTTAAGTATGACAAGTAGTTATAAAATGAAAGAAGAATGAATCTCTTGCTTTTCCTTCTATCAGGAAGCCCAAATTTATAGGACTTTATTCTTCCCTAGGTCACTGGTAATCCAATCACTAGCTTGATAACCCTTCTAAGAAATTGCATTTTTGCCTTGCCTAGCTTGTGAGCATAATCTGGATAAATGGAATTACTTCTAGTTTAAGAATGTTATAAAATGAAACCAGCCAGTATTCCTGGTCCAAAATAAATGTTCTATCTATACATTTTTCCCCTCCAAATGCAAACCTTAAAATGTTATGGTATCCCAAAAGAAAGTATATATATTCTGGGTGAATCAGTGATTTTCCCGATACCAGGGAAAGCCGAGCTGGCTTACCCCCTACACACATCAGGTTCAAGACAAAAACCCATCCTAGTTAGCAGATTTCTCTCACCTGCCTGAGCAAACTTGCCAAAATGACAGACTTCCTTCATGTATGACTGCACTATTGTCCCCAACCACAGGAGTACTGCACCAAGGGAAGATGGTTGGTCCACCCTCTGAGGCCAACTAGATGGAAGAAAAGACTGAATACAGATGAACAGCATCTGTTTAAAAGGCTATCCCAAGTAGAAATGATTACATCAGTTCCTGGAGAGAATGAACTTGGAATCAGACCAGCCTTTTGGTTATTCGGAATTGTTACATGGAATTGGAAGGAGTCAGCTTGCTTAATCATCAGCTGACACGTGTAACCAGTTTTGAATATATCTGTATGTATCTGTGGGTATAAAATGGGTATACACCCTGCACACTTCTACTAAGCTCACAGGAAGTTGACTAATTCCATGTTCAGAGTCTTCTTGCTGATCATATAGTGTCCTTGTAGGCCCAACATAATTACTCTAATGAAATTTAAGGAAATACCTTCTATCTTGCTATAGAAATTTATTATTAACACAATATCTTAATGGTTAGTTGACTTTTGGAAGTGGGGAGAACCAAGGACAGACCTAAAAATACTGGGGTTATAGTATGAGTACTGCCAAGGTTTAAGTCATTTGCGAAGGAAGCTCAAATATATTTAAATGGTAGAAAAAAGACACTCTGAACATTTTGACATTAACTTTAGAGGCCTGGACTTTTAGATTGTTTATATAGCAGTTTCTATTTCAGAAAATATAACAACATACCACCTCTAAATTTGAAGGTATCTCAGATTTGCAGTTGGTGAGTTTTTGCACCTCTGTTTTTGAATATTGGGATCATCTCTGTCATCCAGGAATCAAAAAGTTTATGGCCTACAGTGCATATCTGGCCTGCCACCTGTTTTTGTATAACCTGCAAACTAAAAATGGTTTTTACATTTCATTTCCAGTGGTTGGAAAAGAAAAGAATAATGTTATGTGATGTGTGAAAATTACATGAAAGTTTTATTGGAACACATTGTCCTCATTAATTTATGTCTTAGTCCTGTTAGGATGCCATAAAAAGGTACTGTAACCTGAGTGGTTTACGAACAGCAGAAATGTATTTCTCACAGTTCTGGAGTCTGGGAAGTCCCAAGGTGAGTGTGCTGGTGCGTTTGGAGTCTGGTGAGGGTCCTTTTCCAGGTTCATAGATGGTGCCTCCTGTTTGTGCCTTCATGTGGAAGGTGGGGGGAGGGGTCTGTCATTATTTTTACCTGTTTTTTTTTATTAGTACATGTTTGTGGTACATAATGTTTATATTCATTGAGGGAAGTTGATGCATGTACGTAATGCATCTTAATTTTTTTCCTTCCTTTTCCTTCCCCTTCCCTCAATCTCTTGGTCCCCTTTCCTTTTGCAAAAGAGTTTTCTCCCTGTTTCTTACTATCTTTTATTTTGCTCTTTGTTTGTACATTGTGCTTCTTGTATAAGAGAAAGCATGCAGTGTTTAAGCTTGTGGGTTTGATTTATTTTCACTTACATTATGGTCTCAAGGTGCATCCATTTTCCTACAAATGAAACTTATCCTTCTTTAGGGCAGAGTAGTACTGTATTGTGTATACATAACCACATTTTCTTTATTCTTTCTTGTGCTGCTTTTATAAGGGCACTGATCCCATTAATGAGGGTAGAACTCTTAACTCCCCAAGACCTTCATTTCCTAATACCGTCACTTTGATGATTGGGTTTCAACAGATGAATTTTGAAAACACACAGACCATAGCAGTTCACGAATTGTTTATGACAGTGATGGTGAACCTTTTAGAGTTTTGATACAAAGAGCCTGCTGTGGCACATGTACTGTAGGTTTGCTGCACTCTGTGACTGCTTTTATAGTAGCAGAGTTGAGTAGTTATGACAGACGTTATGGCCTGCAAAACCTAAAATATTTTCAGGCCCTGTACAGGAAGTTTGCTGACCACGGGCCTGTGCGATTTGTAGGCTTTTGAATGTAACATCTTTCATCAGTTACGTTATTGAACTTGATTACCACAAAAAGTTCTAGTGTAGGTGATCATGGTCACAAAGATAGACAAAAACTATTTGGAAGTTAAAAACATGAAATTTATTCCCATTACATTGTTTGTAGATCAGCTTCTTGGCTAGGGAATGGCTAAATTTTGAAAAATGTTTAGGAATGGCAGTCGAAACAGTGTGACACAGAAATATAAAAGTGCTTGATACAGTTGCTGTAATAAGAGTGGAACGTTCTGAGCTTTGTTTCGGATTTGACAGCTTTTCTGCTATTTTCAAGGCATCTCAAATGCATTTTGTATGATCACCTCCATTTCACCCTCCCTTGTGTGCTTTTATTTTAATCCAGCGAAGACTTTGTCTCACGGTAAACAGTGTGATTATGTTCCCTTCTACCACTTAGTGGTTTTCTGTACTTAAGTGTGCCTAATGCACTCATCATTGAAAGGTGGAGTCAGCTCCCTTTGCTGACTTACTACAGAGCATGTGCAAATAGCACTGGGTTAGGTAGTGTGCAGAAGTGTGGTTCTATCAAACCACCATGTTGGCAGTGCTTGGCTGTCACATCTAAAATGAGGATCTGTACCCCATACTTTAGTTCTTCTTCCATGCAGCAACCTAAACCTGAGACCTGTCATGTATTAGATGGCGTTTCTAACCTCTAACACTTCATGAGCCAGAGGAGAAGGCTGCTTATGTTTTTACCAGCCCCAAACCACTTTTCCTCCTATTGTCTTTGGATACATGATTTGGTAACAGTAGCAGTGCCACATTTTAGTGTGCTTCCAGGTTTATGTGTAGAACTAAAACATACAGCATCCTCAACACTGTTTAAACCATTCAACGTAGTGGAATAAGTAAAAATTCTGAAAAGTCAAAATTAGATATAATATCCACACACTGGAGTTTTTCTCTTGACTAGTTAGGGACCCTGAATCCTCCTTCATAAATGGAATATTCTTACTTAAAAGAGTCATTAGAAAGCCTCGTCATTTATCTAAAAGAGGGATGGAGGGAGAAGGGATGCCCTTTATACTGGCATGTCGGCAGGCAAGCATGCCAGCTTGATTAAGTGATAGCTTGAGAAAGCGAAGCCTTGATGGGGGTCGGAGGGGAGAAGGCGGCGACTGGCCAACCCAAGAAGAGCAACTGGAGGCCGTTTGGTGTGGGGCCGAAGCTCCAAGTGCCTGGCTGTACCCTGAGGAGTTACTGTATTGTTGCTGACTAAGATTCTTGGGCCTTCAGTATGAGCCAGTCGCTGCTTTCTAAGCATTAAATTTTCTCCTCACAACAATTCCATGACGAATGAACTCTTACATCAGTGCTTGTATTGCTTTTGTGGCTGAGAAAAGCAAGAGAGATTTTTTTCTACACTTCCCAAGATTTCACCAGACCCCACAGGAGAGCACGCGGAGCACAGAAGCCGGATAGTGTAATGGTTAGCTTTTCTAGCTTTAGATCCCAGTTGTGTTACTTTCTGACTTGTTCACTAATGTTCAGTGCCTCTGTTTCCACATTTATGATATGAATTCTAAGGTTTGTAACTATTCCTATAGGATTGTTGTGAGGATTCAGTGTGAATTTATATATAGCTTAGTGCCCAGCACATGGTAAAAACTCCAAACATACTAGCTACTATGTCTTACACATAAAAATAATTTAGTGAGTCCTGGCAGATACACCACTATTTTCCTTGTTTAAGAAGATGTTTAGTATGTTTTAGGAACATTTTACTCATTTGAACTATTTTAAGATACTGTTGCTTAAATGGGACCATTATTTATTAATATAAGTTAGTATAATTGACTTTATCATTCCAGGTAATTGAAATGTTGTCTCGCTTGATGTAAATAGTAGAAAAGAAGGGTGAAAAAGTCTGAGAAATCTGTCTTTGATTTTCCTTTATGATGTTAACCCCTCGATTTTTAAACAGATTCTTAGAGAAAGAGGTCCAGGCTTTGGCACAGCAGAAGCCTTACCTTTTAAATTAGGTAAAGAACTGTTTTCTGCCATATGTTTCAGCAGATGAAATAGGTGTTACTGTTAGTCAGCTATCAGGAAAGGACTTAGGTCTGGGATGTCACCAGGTGGTTTCCCTTTGTCCATGCTGTCTTCACCAAATGGGAGTTGGAGAATTGACATGCGCAAAAGAGGCAAATGCAGGTGTCTTCACCCCACAGTGTAGTTCCTTCTTTGACATTTAGCAGCAGTATGAACTTTGGCAAACCACGTAAGCTTCCCACTTACCACATTTCTACAATGGGGTAATGATGCCTATCTTGTTAAATTAAAAGACCTGTTTGCAAAATGGCACCCACCTGTGGGTGAGTGAAGCCTATTGAAAGCTACAAAGAAAGTTCAGATACATTTTTGTTGTTAAAGTATTTTATATATGATGCTTTTTTTTTTTTTTTTGTGGTGCCGGGGATCGAACTCAGGCCCTTGTGCTTGCAAGGCAAGCACTCTAATCACTGAGCTAAATCCCCAGCCCCTATATATGACGCTTTTTTAAAACTGAGGTAATGTACAAGTATTTATTGGTGCTGTTAGTATTGTGACATCACTGCTTTGGGTATTGAGTAGAGGTTCTGTTTGTTCTCAGATCTGAAGACCCAGTGGCTTTAATAGCAAATGTAATCCTGATGAGCTACACGCCTCATTTCCTATTGGAGAATTTATCACATATAACATTTAGTTCAATCAAAACTATCTTTGAAGGTAGGTAAGTGAAAGCCAAGTTAGTGCTGTGGAATTAACAAATGGGAACATTGGGTCAAATTCAAGTACATTCTTTTCATATGTTCCAGTAAGTGAGCCTTCTGTGTTAACCACCATTTTATACACTAACAGAAGAATAAATTCATGAAATCTGTTATAGTAGATGTATACTTTATGAGTTGCTAGAATGAAATATTCCAGGTGTAGGTGACCTGCGAGCTAGACTGGATTTTTTGATTTAGTGTTTTGGGTAACTCACCTTCCTCAGTGGCACTTTGAATGTCATATGAAGGTGTCTTTGGACTTGGACCTCCCTGTGTATGTCTCCTGCTTGTGTGGTGCTTTGTGATTATCCTGGCTCGCGGGACGTTAGTTTTTTCCATTGTATACTCGCGAAGTGCAGCTCTCTATGCTTGAATCAGAACGAACACCACACTAAATAAGATGCAACTTCTGCTCTCCCTCAGGAACTGTCAGTCTAGTAGGGAAGACACTGATATTCAAAACATTTTAAATGATTTGTTAATTTAATGACATTTTCTCAAATTGATCAAGAGTCAGATGGTGTGAGTAGTTCTTCCTTTCCCTGGAAAATTTTTGCTGAGCATTTAGGATGCCAGATTTTACTCAAAAACAAACAGGAGAATGGAGGCTGTAGTGTAATTCAGGTTACAGAACATCTCGTCCTAAAACTCACGGTTTTCCAGTTGCATTTAGAATTTAATAACTTTTGCGATAACTTCTAAGTCCTTAAAGTGATACAGTATGAGACAGAGACAGAGCGAGAGAGCGACAGCGAGAGACAGAGAGAGGGATTGGTAGAATTAGATGATCTGAGATATCTTTATAGTTGTACTACTGTTTTTCACTTTTGGAAAAAACTTTCTTTTTTTATTTTTATTTTAAACCAAGAACATGCATTGGTACATTTTACATACAATAGTCACATTCATCACATTTATTTTGTACCTGTACATGATGCATCTTGGTTCTCCCCCCTCTTCCTCATCCCTCCCCTCTGTTCCCTCCCTCCCTATTTACAGCATGGAAAAAACTTTCAAATAATACATTTCGGTTCTCAGACTTAAAATTTGTAGATGCCCTATGAAAGCCCCTTCCCTATTTTTAAAAGCTACATTAAACTAATAGAAACCATGTTGTGGAACTTCTGTGAGATAGTGGGAAAAATCATTCTGTATGATTATATTAACCAACCATAGTCACTACCTTAGTGTTTCCCCTTTATGTATTTTCCTGAGCATTAAAAAAGGGTCTTCTGCCTCTGTATGTTTTATAACCACCTCTTTTTGGTTTGATACTGTACGAAAAGCATTTTTCTGGTTGTATCATTTTACAATTGTTAATGACTGTATAAACTAAGTTTATCATTATACTTGACCACCATTGTATTTTGTGCATTTAGTTTGTTCCCAGGTTTTCTTTTTGCACAGTGCTCAGATAAGCATCTTTGTATGTGTGCAGTAAGTGCTATCCTTCCCTCTGCCCATGTTTTGTGTAAACTTCCAGAAGAGGGAATGTGGGGCCAGAAGACATGTTGGATGTCTTTATGGCACTTTTGTGTGTTGCCAAGTTGCCTGTCAGTTTCACACCTTGATCACTAGCACTGGGTGTTACCATAGTTGTATTTTCCCCAATTTCAATAGCAAAAACAAAACAAAACAAAACAAAAAAAACCCAAAAACCAAAACCCCAAACTACCTGTTATTTTAATATGAAAATTCAGGGTTACCCAGGAAGTTAAATATTTTTCTGTATATTTGCTTACTTCTTGTGGTTTCTACTTAATGAATTTTATCCCTGTCCTCCTTCCTCTCTGTCTGTTGGGAAAGACTGTCCAGGACCTCAGTAGGGAGCCTTCCCTGAGAGGTTGTGGCTGTGCCTCCAGGAGTGGGGAGGGTGGCTGGGTGGGGTCAACCTCGCTGAGGCTGCAGGAAATGTTTTTAGGACATTTGGAAGATTTTCTATTTTTAGGGGTCAAATTTTTTTCCATCAAAATTTCTTTTATAAATTTAGAAAAATTTTTCTACTTTTCCAAAAGTTTATTACTCAGTTCTTGCTTTCTTCTAGTTTAGAAAATCTTTTATCTCCTTAGGCAACCTACATTGTATATTTTATACTCTTAAAATTGATGAGTTTTCCAACTGTCTGCTTATTAAGAAGATACAATTTTTGCTTTTGAAATTTTAAAGTTGGCACTGAATTTGTAGTACACCTAAATAAATGTTCAGAAATTTATTGGATAATTATGTTGTTTAAATGATTTGTTAGCCTTTACCTAAATTGATTTTGTTTTACAAAAAAAGCAGTTCAGAATTTATTGGATACGTTAGTACCAGGTTTTGGGTATAGTAACCAGTATTACTTGTTTGGAAGTAGTGGTGAGACGCTTATTTCTGGTTTTTTCCTGACAGTGAGTTTTCTGTAGGAATCTGTGCCTCAGGATCGTGTGGCATTGTGTGCTGAGTGTCCAGTGAACAATGAGCAGGGCAGTGTGTTACGTCTTTTACCCTGAGACAAGACCATTACGCTGCTGTGTATGAGCCTCAGGGGGTGCAGATAACCAAACCACTTGTGTAGTCCTCAGTTTCATTTCCAGGTATCTGCAAAACTTTTAATCTGTGACTGCATCAAAACAATTTTACCTATTAGATGCACAGATTATTCTTTCTCGTGTGTTTGTGAAAGTATGTCTTATAATTTGCAGATTATTGATTGAACTCTGGAAATGTGAATTTTAAATTCTGTTTTCCATTTTGATGTGTCATAAAAGCTCTCCAAGGATTTACGTGTAAGCAGATCTCCCTTATGAACTCCTTTATATCTGAAAAAGAGGTGTTTTTTACTTATTCATTAATTATCTTTCAAAGTGAATAAGTACAATACCGTGAAGGATGGGTGAGATTTCTCACTAGCATAGTATCACCACAGAACTGAGCAGCATCCCAGTCTGTTTCCTATTTTTTAGGGCATTATTGAAAGAAAGGATTCTTTTCTTTTCAGCTGTCATCCATAAATACTATTTAAATATCCAAAATCTCATGGGGCCTCAAAAAGCCCTCTTTTGGGCTGAGAGTGCAGCTCAGTGGTCTTCCCACTTCTCTTCCTCCTTCTCTTCTTTTGGTACTGCTGGTGATTGAATTTCAGTGCCTCACACTAAGCTATATCCCCAACTCTTATTTTGAGACAGGGACTTGCTAAATCTCCAGACTGGGCTCAAACTTGGAATTGTCCTGCATCAGCCTTCTGAGAGGCAGGGATTACAGATGTGTGGCACTGTGCCCAGGTCCAGTCTTAGGGAGGCTGCCCTTGTCCTCTTCTACCCATTTTCTTGGACTCTTTCCTGTTATGGTCTGCTATTAAAACACCCTGTGCCAAATTTCTTCTGAGCTCCAGACTCCTTAGTCCAGCTATTCACTGTACATCTTTGTAATGCTTATGCCTCAAATTTAACTATTTTACTTTCAAACCTGTCTTTCTCTACTTGTTTCCCAATTCTGTAAATGGCACCACCATCCACTGAATTGTTCAGGCCAGAATTTATCAGTGTCTTAATCATTTCTACCCCTTCAACTGTTTTCTTTTTTTGGTGGTAATGGGGATTGAACCTAATGTTTTCACAATTCTGAAGGCCAATGTCTAAAATTCTTACTGTTGCCTAACAAGGGCTTTCATGAGCTGGCCTTGCCTCCTGCTTTAATGTCTTATTTTACTCTCCCTACCCTTCAACAAAGAACTTGTTTCTGTTTTGATACCTAATTGTTTTAGCAAAACTATAAGATGTAGAAGAAATGAATGTTTTGGTTTTAAAATATTGCTTATAAAAATAATTGTTCTTTGGGCTGGTGATGTAGCTCAGTAGTAGAGCAGCACTTGCCTAGCATGCATGAAGCCCTGGGTTTGAGCCCGGCACTACAAAAATTTTTTTGTTCTTCATTTTTATGTATTCATTCATATGTAGGCACCTCAGCTTACGCATATGTGTCAAATGGGATAGTTTTTTTGGTGAAAGTGTTTATAAACCATAAAATACAATGTAAAATATTGTTTCTCATTTTTTGCTTCTATCTGTAATTTCTTTTGCTTTCATGTACATGAGGATAGAATATATTATTATATGTGATAATAATTTATAGGAGTACTGGAATAGAATGGATATGATTTTCTAATTTAGAGTGTTTGGTGAGTGAAAAATTAGGAAACGTTCCATTAAGTTAGCCATGATGGTAGTAGTTCAGTGTTCAGTAAAATATTGCTTACATTCTGTCTGGATCTTCTGTAGAGGTCTTTCTCAGTTCTTTATACCTACGTCTTCAGTTAGCATTCATGTTAAGAAAACAGAATGACTTTAGAATTGTTTCCTATATGTAGTTTATGGACAAACTCAGAAAATACAGTGTTTTAACAGTACTTTTGACATCTGCACTTTTTCATACAGCTCTACTGACTGTAGAAGGAAAGTTAATGCCAGACATTGCTATGACCTGTGAAGACTGTCATCTTATGATCAGAGACTTGCTAACATGAAACATGAATGCCCCAGTTAAGACGTGAATCACACCATTTGTAATTTGGTGGAACAGAATTTTCAGGCACTAGAGTTGTCAAAGGTAAATGACTCCCTAAAATTGGCTATAAATTGGAAATAACCCCAATAAAAATGCTGACAGGGTTTTTGTTGGTCTCTTAAGCTAATGCTAAAGTTAATACAGCAGTGAGCATACGGTAATAGCAGCGGTGTGGAAAAGATTATTGAGAGGTAGAATCAGCTGTATAAGATATTAAAGATCTTTATGCTGTATAGTTAAAATTGCGATGAAGGCATATGTATGGATGTACAGATCAATGAAATAAAATATGAAACCTGGAACGAGATTCCAGATCACACAGGACATGATGAAGGTGGTGAGAGTGGCTTCTGAAATCTCTGATGAAATTTATTCAGCAAATATAATGTTAGGAAAACCGGGTAGCTGTCACGAAAAACAGAATTGGATTTGTAATTTATACCTCCACCAGAATGAACTTTATTTTTTATTTTATTTTATCTTATTTTATTTTTTTAAATTTTTAAATTATTTTTACCAAGAACATGTATTGGTACATTGTGTACATAATGATCATAATCAACATGGTTATTTTGTACCTGTACATGATACACCTTGGTTTTCCCCCCTCTTCCCCCCCTTCCCCTCCCCTCCCTTCCATTCACCCACCCCTCCCTATTTGCAACAAGTGTAGCTACACTTTACCATTTTTTCCCCTTTCATCTTACTTTTCTTTTAACCACCTTCTTTATTCCCCTTTTCCCTATCTAGTTCTCTCTTTTGAATACTATCTCTCTTTTTTTTTTT
>PVJO010003787.1:0-118055 GCA_004026905.1 Hystrix cristata | reverse complement strand
GGACCCAGCGGACTATAGACTGAAACCTCTGCAGACTGTGAGCTAATAAACCTTTCTTCCCCTAACTTTGGGTGTCGAGTATTCTGTCCCAACAACGAGAGAAAAGTAACTAAAACAAATACCTTAAAATTTCAAATATACCTTTCAAGTGTGTTTAGAAATTGTCATTCTAGATGACTGGTTTGGTCACAAATTGCCCCCTCCATGAGTGGCTGGTACTCAGAAAAGTAGGATATTGGTCTTCAGGATTTCTGGGTTTCAAATTTCCAAATCCAACTTTCCAAGACTGACTTTGGAGAAATTTCTCAATACACAGAGATCAGAGAGGGGCTGGATCCTATTAGGGTATTATTGTGGTTTAAAATACAATACTAGAACAGAAGAATCATTTATAAGAGGAAATAAAATATCTTCAAAGGAAAACTGCTTACTTGGAGAAGTTCCTAGAGCCATATGCAAGGAAAGAGTAGAAGGCAAAAACATGGGAAATTCAACCCAGGAAAGAAAGAAGGATGATTAAAAATATACAAGGATCAATCACCACATAGTACTTTGGTAGTTCTGTGCTCATTTTATTCTTCTGCTTCTAAGAATTAATTATCACATTAAAGTATCTGGTCAACAACATTTGTATCATACCAGTATGAACGCAGTATGTTTAAAGAGGATACATACATAGAGAACCAGAGAGAGAGAGACAGAGAGAGAGACAGAGAGAGAGAGAGATAGACAGACAGACAGAGACAGATAGAGATGGAGAGACAGAGAGAGAGACAGAGATGGTGAGACAGAGAGATGGACAGAGACAGAGAGAGCCATAATTCCTGAGGATAGAATTTTCTATTTTCTTTTTTAAATCCTTCTTTTAAATTCTGAAACCTTTCCTCTGCTAATACTCAGTCATATTTAGTGACAACTAAGTCACTTTAAGGCACCTGGCACACACGGCACCCAGAGGCACAGAGGCTAGATCAGCCACGTCAATTCAACACAATTGTTTAAAAAGTTGAAAAGTTCAAACTATTTATTTAATGTCATGAAGATAAACCTAAGAAAAGAAACATATTTGACAGAAAAATTCGAAATGACTGAGTCTTAAACCCAAGGGAATGTTTTAGCATAAGGATTAAAATTAATAGTTTAATATGTAAGTTAAAAGTAAGTTTGATTTACTTAATTAGGAAATTAAATTAACAACATTGCCTTTTTGTCTCAGGAGAAAGTTCCATTTAATATCTATTCTGTAAGGAAATCATCAAGAGAATCTGTTTGGTTTTTTTATTCCCAAAGATACAAGATGGAAGAAATATTAATCGTTATTTTTACAGATAATGAGAACCCATATATGATGAAAACGGTGGAACTTCTACCTCCTAACAGTATTCATTTTGCACTGAGGAAACCATTGGTTTTCTAGTCCTGAACAGGTAGTTCACTGACAAATCCGGTACTTAGCCATACATGGAGGGACAGTCTTAGAATTACAGCAGTGTTTTACGAAATGCCAGTTATCTTAGTAAATAATGAAATAAATTTAGTGAAAGTCCAACAAACACATAAAAAGCAAAATATTTTTCACTGTAGGTCAAAGAAATTGAATGCTCCTGAATGAAAGCATGCAAAACTGCACAGATTGAACACTGTTCTACTTCTTTCCAAATGGCTGAGGACAAGAAGTCTAATTTCAATACTCACTAAAATGTAGAAAATTTGAGACAAACAAAATCAGAAGGTAATCTCCAGAACGTTAGCCAGGAGTAGCTAAAATACAAAACTTCTTCTCTTTCCCAAGTCCAGCCCCAATCTTCTCCAAAAGCACAAAATGAAACCAAGGATTAAGACAGCATTAGACATATGATACTAGAAATTTCTAGCATACTGGAAATCCTTGAAAGAAAATGCTTTAAAACCTGGTGTTTGTATGAGGGGGGCTGACTTTGTTGAGTTATAATGGGAAGGTTAAACCTGTGATGAGGATTACATAGGTTTTAAAATGAAATTTTAAGCAGAAAATACAATGATACCAGATTCAGAGTACAGCACAGACAGTCCTAGGAAAGTTCATTCAAATAGCCGGAGTTTTAGAAAAAATGGATGACCCCATGCCTCTATTATAAAGTATATAAATGAGCCTGGTGTATCTTGACATAATGAATCCAGGTCAAAAGGACACAGTGAATAACCTTCCACAGTGAATAACCTACCCAAAGACTGGACAATTTCAGCAACTTCTCACTGGTTACCTTCGGAAAATGATACAATCCAATTTAGGACGATATTTTGAAAACTTGTAAGTAAAGAGAAACAATCATGTATGACTGCTGTCATTCTTGCATACACTGAACTCAGTAAACCAAAAAAATTGACTCCTCTTTATGCAACGGAAGTTGGGATAATAGATGAGGAAGAATGACTTTCCATAGAAGTTTACCCTATCACGTTAGGGGATATATGGATGTATGTCTAATCAGTGAAAAGCAAAGAGTAAAATAAATTATTTTAATAATCATTTACATGATGTTTGGAGTGTTCTTATCAATTTCTAATGAAGATATTTGTTTGATTTGGTTTTTTTGCCCTGTAAAATCCATGAGATGTTGAAGGTCTTAAATAGAGCACCAGTAAATAGTGAAGCAGACTTACTCAAACATCATCTGGGGAAGAAAAAAGAATTACATCACAAAGTAAGAATGAGCACAAGAGAGTACTTGGAAGTAGAGGTTCAATGCTTTAGAAGAAAGGGATGCAGTTCATGAGTTTTTCCTCCTTTTTTGCTGCTACTTTTCAAGATATTTCAGCCAATGAGGGACACTAAAGTTAAAGACAATAAAGAAGGCAAAGCATGAAGCCACACTAAAGAGGGATTTGATTTTGACTTCTTAGAGAACATTTGTGGACAGGGTCTCTGCACAGAAGAAAATCTACGAGCAAGTGAGGCAGACAAGAATGTCTGAGTTCATGTGTAAAAAATTTAAGAAAAGAACAATTACTTACCTTTCTGAGAATCTTACAATTATTTACCTCTAGAAATATCTACAATTTTAAAAAATTACTATGAATTAAAAAAAAGAAAAAAAGAAAAAGAAAAAATAACTACCAAAAAATTACTATGAAATCATCTCATTTAATGTTGACTAAAGTTATTTGAAGATGACTACTTACATGAAGAAATAATTTCTACACGAAAAGCAGAGAATTTTCTTCTGCCATTGGGGAGATTTTATCTTTATTTTTGCTAATTAAATATCTGGTTGGGCTCAATCTGTTCATCTATTGAGAAAAGATAATAGTTCTACTTCTTTCATAAATTTTTTTGTAATACTTTACAAAGAGGATATAAGAAATGTTTTAACTCATAACTCATATACTTTTAAAATGAATAAAATATTTGTTGACTACATTAATATATATTGAATATCACTGATAATTTTCAAGTACATACTCTTAAGCACATCATGGACCTATGGATGATTTTGTGAGACACCAAGTTAACACTAAATCCACACATTACTGTAATGCACAAACTATGTGAATCTGAGCCTTTCTGGGTCTCACTTTCCACATCTGTAAGCACGAATAATAACAGTAAGTGTATAAAGTGGGATATTAAGGGAATTAAATAAATAATACCCACAGAAAATATCCAATAAGTTTTACTTATTCTATCATCACCATTATGAAAGTTTACATTTGTCTTGTTTGCAACTTAACTGAATATTTGGTTAGTAGTTATAATCCAAAGTAATGTTTCCTTTTATAAAATATATGTTAAGTGAAATTGTTGCCATGGGAATGGTGAATAAGACAGGAAAAGTTGCAACAAATTCTGGAACTTATCCTGAAGTTTCAATTGGAATATTTTCATAAAGTTTCTTCAAAAGTCACCTGTGTGTGTACATAATCACTTTGGATGAGTTCTGCTCTTTCTGGAGATTAAGTGATGCATACAAACTTGTCCATTCAGACACTTGTTCTTGTTTAGAGCCTTTCATAGGGTTGAAGGACCTCAAATGCTGTTTTTCTCATCTCTGTCCTCCCAAGTTTCTAAATCCTTCCTCAGTGATTGCAGTCTGCATTGACTCTGCTTCTCCTGAACCCTTGTATCTCAAAGGTCTTGTCTTTTTTTTTTTTTAATTAATGCCATGTGTTAGGGAACTTTTCACAGATTAAATATACTTTCTCAGTGCATAAGTAGATACTCATCCATCTCTCTATCTTTCTATTTTCCAACATTCACCAAGCAGTGTGCATACATAGAGGAAACATTTGTTATATGAAACAAAAAGTTAAAACCAATCTAGAATAAATCCCAGGATTAGAAAAGGATTTAAAGATCATATAGGTCAATTCCCTACCCCGTGGTTCCAACCTTCCACATCATCCTCTAGAGATTATTTCTGCTTGAATAGCTTTTCTAATAGAGAACTCACTACCAGCCAACACATCTATTTTCAAGAATTTTTAACCATTAGGAAGTCATTTCTTCTATAAGATAATGAATCTCTAGCATTACTGCAATTATCTTCTTGTACATCACACCTCTATTTAGATCTAATCATCACTGATATAATACTGATAATAATCATTTTATTTATACTATTGCATAAAACAAAAAAATAAATACCCAGTCTACATACCCCAAAATACTCAGCAATGAAAGGTAAGGATGGAAACTCTGTGAAAAAATACTCTTTATGTGAATCAGGATAAATTTCTCACATCTATACAAGAGACTCCTTTACAGAACTAAGGTTAAATGCAGCTAATTAAAATTAAGTACTGTATTTCAGAAATACTAAAAGTAATTGAGGAAAGAAAGATGTAAATTTAATATTTCAGTTAATAGGTTAAATATAGAAATTTAGTACTTAATTATAAAAAGTTAATTTGGAACCAAAGTATATATGTTCTTGGAGTAATAAGAAAGTTAAGGGGCCAGAACAGCACATAAACAGGTCCATTTGACTTTTATATACAGGTTAGAATGTTTTTTAACTCTAAAAATACCTTATATATTAAGGCAAAATTAATCTTTAAATTGATTATGCTGGTATTTTTTGAAAGAAAATTTTAAGAAGTTTTCTTTAATAGATTTGAGATTTGTACCATATTATGGCAAGACAGAGTGGTAAACATTATCATTGTGCAGTCTTTTATTTCAAGGTTACATACTGAAATACTTGGCTTGACCTAGGAAATAGGAATGAAGTCAATAATTTCTTTGCCATTGGGCAAAGAAGAGCATTTAGAAAAGCTTCTAATAAAATAGCAAATGTTAGTTGAAAAACTGTGTCCACTGCAGAGAAGGAAAAAGATCTTTACACCTGCCAAAACGGTAGGAATATAAATCTAGCAGTGGAGAACTCCAAGAATAAAATAAAGAATTAGCAGTAGAAGGACATAAGTGTTAAGATGGACATATAAACAAGGGATATTTGAAAAACAAAATTTGGCAATTTAGCACTATTTTGTATGAAACAATAAAAGCTATCTATATTTAAATAATAGACTGGAGAGAAAGGGTGCATAATCAACAGCAAACAATAAAACATTCTTTTCGACTTGCAAATGCACATTCTAAAGTTCTTCTCTGTACTTTACAACTATTAGAGTTATTCCTGCTGACAGAAATAGTTGAATCTTACCAATCAATCCTGGAACAGTTTGAAAAATAAATTTGAAAGTGAAACAAAACATAAAAGGGAAAACCTAGTGTTTTATTTTAAATGAAACATTATCCTATGTAGTATGTATCTAATAGTATGAAAAATAAGATGACATAATAAAGTATAAAATTATTTTTGGTATAAGATTTTTATCTTGAATAATTTATCGGTGTTGATTTGTCAAGAAAAGAGAAGCACTCTTGATACTGGTATAAATGAAAAGCTTATGAGCACTTTTTTTTTTTTTTTTTGAGTGTGCTTACTTTGATAATGTATCCCAGATCTTAATTTGGGTGAACTTATACCTAAAGAGGTCTGGAATCTCAAGAGAGAGCAGGAAAAGTACAAACTATCAGTTCTTCAATCGTGTTACAAGGTCAACAATGCAGGGGTGAGGCACTGGTTACACCAAAGCAAGGACTAGTCTTACCAGGTCACTGCCTGCCTTTCTTCTTGTGTGGAGGAAAAGCATTACCCCCTTAACTGCACCCACTACCCCTGCTTCTAAATAAGCAGGCTAACTCTGTCCTCTGGATCCCAACAGGAAAATAGAAACCATACATCGGCTTAGAGCACAAGGCCAAGCACACGGTGGGTTCCGAATCAATGCCTTCTGACAGAATGAACACACATCAAGTCTGTGATTACTAAGTCAATGGAAAGGACATTTCCAGTAATAACCAGGGACACAATGATCTCCTTGACTTATGAGTCCTTTAATTCAGAGTAATTTGAAAGTTTTGTGGCAAGCTTTGCTGTTATGTTAAAAAAAATCCCAGATCAGGCAGAGAAGTGCTGTGACCAAGAACAATATGGGGCAGCTAAAGGCAGGCTCGGGAGGGTAGTGTAAGAGCCCGTGGAAGTGATAAAGGAGCACGTAGAGTGGTAGAGAGTGAGTCTTTGGGTTCTCAGTAAATCTACAAGGAAATATATCAGTAGTTTAGTGTTTATATCCTTTTTAATTAAAAGCTGATAATTTAAGAAGGGAAACAAAAATGTATCTCTAGAGTATACTTCTAAAAGCCCTTAGGAGTACTAAAGTGAAAAGAAAACTGCTAACATCCCAGAAGTAACCTCAGTCCTTTATACAACTGCCCCTTGACACAAAGGTCACGCTGGTAAAATTTGCTATGGTGACACTATAATGGAGATAAGTGCTTTACTCATTCCATCCTGTTTATTATACCACATGAAGTGCCATGCAGCCTGAGAGAAAAACTGCTTCTAACATCCTTATAAACTTGACCAATACAGGTTGACTTCTACTTCTTGTTTTCCTCTTAATAACAAGGATACATATTTTTCCTAAGGGGGGGGTCCTTCGAAAGAAAAGTGTTTGGAAAAGAGTGAAAGAGTAGGTTGAAAACTATTAGCCAACACAGGAACATAGAAAAACGTAAGAGGAGCTGTCCAAAAACTAATATAACGAGATAGGAAATAAACCCAAGATAGCAGGGGAAATTAAAAATTTTAGATTTTTTTTATTATATCTTTCTGTCTCTCCCCTACTAGTAGATAGTCTTGATCTGGAAGTCAACTAGGCATGTACAGACTAGCATAGTCACACTTCTATTTATGGTGTAATAAATAGGATGGATGAATAAAGCACTTATCTCCATAAGTAATGATTCTCATAAACAGAAAAGTCCCACCTGAAGGAAGAAATGGGCTGATTCAGAGAGAGAGACTGAGATGGAGACAAAGGTGAGCGATATGAATATTTTCTTATCACAAAAAATGCTAGTTGAGGAACGTTTATTAGTCTACAGGCACAAGATAAGTGCTTTGTATTCATTTTCACTACCTTAGGTGGTACATTTATCATGTAGCTTAGCAGACGATAGAATCAGAAGTAACTTTCTCTAGGTTACAAAGTAAATGAGAGGCAAAGCTAGAAATGTAACCTAAACTTCATTTTTCCATAATTCTGCCTGTAATATACATTTGTTCAATAAAGGAAGAGTGACAATATTAGACATCTCTTCAGGGAGCAATTTCCCAAGACTGTATTTTCCATTTAGCTGTGCCTGAATTATTGATTTGTTTATAATTGTCATCCTTTACCATAAAGATCTGTGTTCAATTTGAGGAGTTAGAAGTCTATTAACATGACAAGTTTCTTCAATGAAATCTGTATCATTGATACATACCAATTAAAATGAACATAACTTCCTAACAGCCTGGCCAGGTGTTGCTAAATATTCTGATATCACATTTAACAGCTGTGAGAGTCTTGATGAAAACTGCAAATGATATACCAGGTGAACTATTGCTTCTGAATCAACACATCCTGCCAAAAAAATCCTCAAAAATTGTAATATAGTGAAATCATGTACATACTCAGAAAGAGGAGGCAAGGAGTGTAAGACCAACTCTAACATGAGTACAGCAGTAGGAAGTAGAAATAAGGAGTAGCCTTTTGAAGGATGAAATTCTCTCAGTTTCTGGTGCTCATCAAATTTTACAATTTTAATCAAAAAAATTCTAAAGAATGTTTCTACTTATCCAATTAAAGAAGGGTAAAGGTATCTCTTTTGACGTCTTTGAATTTTAATTAACACAGAGCAACGGAGCCTATACCATACAGCTTCTCCCAGCAAAGGACTAATGTCCAACAACATGTTATTCGATCCCCAGAACCCTCCCCCCAAAAAATAACATGCTATTTCTCTGGTTACAACGAATAATCATTTTGCTATCTTCTTGAAAAAAAATTACTCATAAGTTATTTACAGTACACTAGGGAAAAGATGAGCTAAGTTTTCGGTAATGTTTTTACTTTATAATCAAATAGCAATCAATTATACAGTATGATCTTTAAAAAGGTATTGACCCTTTCCCTCTTTCTCAATTGTGCACCAACATTTTAGAGAACAGAATTAATAGAAGTACAGACTTTCATCACAAAGCCTCTGAAGGTTTCAACCGTAAGACAGAAGAGGGGAGGTTAGGTGGAGCAGAAACCTTAAAAGCTAGAAAGACTGAGGTTCAAGAAAAATTAGTTCATTCCCCAAGGGGTGGGGTATGTTAACAAAATGTTCACTCCTGATTTCTCTCCAATGGACTAGATCAGTTAGTCTCAACTTTGGCTGAAATTGTCAACATTTAGACAGGTTTTACAAAAAAACTGTCTGAGCCCCATCACCTGGAAATTCTGATTTAATTAGTCTTGGATAAGGCTGATACATCTATATGTTTTAGAAATTCTCTAGGTGTCCGAAGATGTAGACTGGATTGAGAGGCACTGCCTTAAGTAATTCAGAGATATAAGTAAATGTAGACGTATTGATAGAATTTTAACATACTTTCACCATACCAGGATAAAATAAAAATCCTAAAAATATCAAAACACTAGAACATGAGAATATCGCAAAACAATACCAATGGTAGTAAGAACTAAAACAAAAACTTCTTCCAAAACCTAGGAAAAGAAAGCAAGTAGAACAATTTAAAGTGAATCTTGCCTCTATCTTTCCTACTGTAAAAAAGCAACATTTATTAGCAGTATATACTGTGATTCTCACTAGTGCAGGCACTTGGCACACACAGGAACATTAATTTTCTATTTCAAATGATGAAACAGAGCTTCAAATATACGAAGGGAATACCCTAAGGTCAAATAGACAAAAAACAAAGAATCTGATACCAGACCCATCCCAAGTCCAAAATGTTCATTTTCCGTATCTTACTGAATACTGATTTGCATTCACCAACTTAATAGATAAGTATCAGGCACCAGCTTTGTTATGAGACAAAACACCTCTGTGTTTCTAGAACAAAATATGATTATAATGACATTTTCTACTGAACATTTAATATGTGAAACTAGGAATTATAGAAAAAAAAACTACATTAAAACACGTATTTGCAAAGTAGAAGTAGGGAAAAATCAACAACACAGAAAACTTATAAATAAACTGACAAAAGACACATCATTCCCAAAAAATAAGCTCTGAAAATAAATTAGAGGTACTTCTAATTTAACTCATTTTTACATTTCTTTCTGTGTGTATGCAGAACTGGGGCTCAAACCCAGAGCGTCATGCACGCTAGGCAGGTGCTCTACCACTGAGTTATTCCCAGCTTCTACACTTTTATAGCTTTAGTAGTTTTTCTAAATGATGAATCTAGTAGCTGATAAGATATAAATTTCTCACTCAGGGCTGACAGTCAGCGTGATATCCAACAATCGCAGCCATTAGCATATGTCAACACTAATAACAGAAAATTCAGTGTATTCTTAACTTCCCTCAAGGTAGGAAGCATATTCTCAAATTTAAATGAATAAAAAAATTAGAAGAAAAGGAAAATATTTACATCTCCAAAAATGTCAAATATCCACTTAAAACTCTGTAGTTAGGTTCAATACACAAATTGGTAAGGAAAAAAAAACATATAAACTAAACAAGAAAGGAAGGGCTAGATCATTTTTCTTTATTACTCCAAAAAGATGACTGCATATTCTCATATTTTTAGAAGAAAACATGCTTTTATCTATTTTAAAAGGATAACGAAAATTTAAAAATTTAAAATGTTGCATATACATATATACCTTTATTTTTATATATTTAAACATGGATGTTTCCAATGCTTTAAAGAATACAAAAAATATAAAGCATTAAAAAGATTGGCATTTAAAAAGTCAGTAGAAATACCTTTGATTTATTAAAGTAAGCATATAAACTCGGTGTAGAAATTTCCTTAATTAGGTTTATACTACCACTTAATTGTTCCGAAACTTATTTTCATTTTATACTGTTTCATCCATACTTTTTAATCCTGTGTGAGTGTGTGTGTGTGTGTGTGTGTGTATACACATGTGTGCACATATGCACGGCTGCCTGCAACAATGAATTGATATGCACATGCATTTACTCTGGTGATTAGCTCATGACTCTGTTTTTTTTTCTTTTTTCTCTTGGTCTCAGCATAATTAGCATAAATGAAGATAAATAGTATCTACAAGATAATTCTTGCTTTCTTTAAAAAAAACTTTCAATGATTTTGTTACATTATACTCTTAAAAAGGATTAAGACAACGGTTTATCACATACCATAATCTGTGATTTTACAGGACACCAAATACAGCTCTTTCAGGTTCCGTCCTTCCTTTGCTATAACCTCCACACACCTGAAACACACAAAAAAGTCACGAGTTACACTAATGCATTTCAAGTTAAATGAGCAAGGGTCTGGCCACGAATACAACACAAAGAGGTCAGCATTTGATGAATGCCATAGCTCTCTTCTTTCAGCAAACCTCCTTCAACCTGTTTCAGGAAAAGTGTTACATTCTCTGCTTTAAATTTAAATGCTCTAATTACTAAATGGCATGAATAAAATTCATTTAATGCCCAGTGCATCTATGAAAACCAAAGAGAAGAAAAAGATATGTTCCTATAAGATTACTGTTTTGTTTGGTTATAAAAGACTAACAAACATATGCTATGCAATGAATATATATCATTCATATAAAATAATTCTAATGAAATTTTATAGGTGGATGGTAATTATACATGAATAGCAATGTTATTATTCATTGTTTGTTAACACTGAAATATGTATTTCTGTGAAGTTTTATTCAATATAAAACAAAAATGTTTTTAAAACCTCCAATTTATAAAGATTAAAATCTGTACACTGAAAACATTTAGTTTAACATGTTTTATGTGTAATATTTTAAATGAATTTTGTAGATTTTGGTCATTTTATAATATAGATGTGGATATATGAGATTTAACTTGTTTTCTAGTTCCCATTTTAGTTAAAAGGTTTTAAATGGTGCACTTTGCTCTAATAGCCTTAATGTAACTTGTAGTACAGAATTAAATTAAATTTTAAAATAATGATTAACAACCTTATCCATTTGGTGGCTCAGTTCCCTATAATATTAGAAAAACCTGTGTAGTCATACTGACATGTAGGCATATGTACCCTCCAATGCAGCATCTGTTTTAATCTTTATAAATAACAGTTAAGTAAAAGGGTAAAAGCAAAAATGGTCATTAACCTTTTCTAGGAAGTAAGGATCAAGTAATTTGATACCTGTGTGTATAATCCATCAAAAATTATTCAGTATCCATCTCTGTCTTTCAGATATTTTATCTGCTGTCTGGCTTATTTGTAGGTATCTTTATAAAATGTCAGGAATTTTTATATAATTTTACTCCACATAATTCATTTTTAAAGGTTAAATTGGTTATGGGGAAGATATATATTTCTTTTAAAAATATTTTATAGAATTTTGTTTTAATACAATGATAAACACTTCAAGTTTTCTCAGAATAACCAAATAAATCTGTTCTTTTCCTATTTTTTTGAAAAAAGACTTGTGATAAAAATGGATAAACTTGCCATGACTAAAGCAGAAAACTTAATACAGCAATAAAATGCAATTATGAGCGATATAGATTATTGTGAAGGGAACTTTGTCCTTAATGAAGTATTTTAATGTGTTTATAAAAATAAAGGCTAAAAACAGAAATCAAACAGTATACACAATAATAACATTTATATACAAATTAACTAATCTTCACATGCTAAGAATAAAGGTCCTATAGGACTGTAAAGTCTTAAATATTGAAAAATATCTGGCCATTTTGTGCAATATCAAAGACATGTATCTCACTGTCCTCCTTATCACTTTCCAAAAAAAATAGTAGATCCAATATTTTGGGGCAACTACTAAAAATTATTCATTCTATTTTGTTCTCAGGCTTTGTTTGAACAAAATGTCTGATTTTATACTTGTTTATGGAAAAAAACTCTAAACAAATAGAGTATCTTATTTGTGTTCCTTATACTAGATATTAGACACATATGCCATATGCACAAACATTAAAACTATACAGAAAAGACTACAAGCAGCATAAAAACTGTACAGAAAAGACTACAAGCAGCAAATAGTACTCTGTCCAAGCCAAATCAAATTCTACTTCATAGCCAACAAGAACCAGTATTTACATAAGATAATCACTGGATGAAGGTTATCCCAAAACTGATGAAAAGCTATAAGCACAAGATTTCCTCCTTACACAACAGAGACAAGTTCAGGAAGTGTGAATGATTCTGAGTAGATATTACAAAATCATAAATGTACTAAAGAGGTAATATACTAGCCAAGAAGCAACACATGATTAAGGAGTTAAGCACTAAGTTCCTTAGAGACTAAGAAAGAAAGGAGAAATAGAACAGTACTTTGCTTATAACAAAGGATCACATAGGATTGTTGCTGTGTTCTTAAAAGCTCAGTTACACAAGAGTTTCCAAATACTTTTAATTGCCCTGTAATCACAGCCAGTACACTAGGAGTTATGTATGACACAAAACTATACCCCCTGTGGTGAGAATATATGGAGGAAAAAAACCTATTTTTGGAGGATTTGTAACAAAATTTAATTGTACAGTACATCTTTCACAGATATGGTATATGAGGAGAGAAATCCCAAGTTCTGTGACTATAGAATGAAACTCTTAACATTAAAACAAAAATAACTGAATAGTTGAAGTAAACAGCTAAAATGTTTTGAGAGGTGAAACAGAAATAGTTTGTGTTATCTTGTTACTGCAAACTGATGAAAACAGAATTCCACCTCATGTTCCTGGCTAGAGTCTGCAGACTAAGAATTTGTCTAGGGCTAATTTTCCAGGCAGCATGTTGGGGTAACAGGTCAAAATGAGAGATCATGGGTGGTGACTGTCCTTCTCTCCTGGAAGTTTGGTAGTCCATTCCAGAATATATTTACAAGAAGTATACTAACATAACGCAAGTATATGAACCCCATTTACTCTGTTTTACAAAGTGTAATGGCTCTAGTCACAACACTTAGTGTATTAATGTCAGAGCATCCGCCAGTTTTCTGGATAGTATGCATGCAGAAAACAAAACGAAATTATAGAACAACATAATTTCTGACAACCAGTTCTTATGTAAATTTCAAAGTGTTTTTAAAAATGGTACTAATAAAAGAGGGAAATTTTGCAAAGTGATCATTTAAATGAGGAGAGTGACAAAACCAAAGACTACATTTAAAACCTTTCCCTCTTCACTCCCTTTTATACTCACAGACACCACTTAAGAGAGTATTCACTAACCTCAGTAAAAAATTATAAATCTTTCCCTGGAGAAAAGTCGTAAACCCCTAAACTCAGAATCTAGAATTCTAATTTTTCTGATGTCCCCCTATCCCCTATCCTTATCTCTAAATATAAACCTCAGAATATCATATGACCAACATTCTATGGAGGGCAGTACCAAAGATTTTTTCATGAATGTAACATAAGGAATTATTAAATTCAGGGAAGGAACTATATCCTTAGGAAAAGTAACAATAACAATCTATTAGATTAGTATGGACAAGATCATAATGTGGGAAAATGGCATGGTAGAAAAATGCCATAGAATATCAAATACTGCTAAAGTAGCCTGTGAGTATCAAACAAAATGAACCATACTAAACCATCTTCTTGAGTTCTGAGAAATAACAGGAGATATGTCTTTAACAAAAGGAAAGAAAAATCAAAAGTCATAATTTTAATCTCACCTATAAGGAACTATAGAACAACCACTTACATTTTTAGGGAGATTCTATATCATCATTCTCTGCCAAATGAAGATCTATATAAATTTTTTTTTCCAAATTAATGTCCTGGGCTCATTTAAATACTCTTTAGTTATTCTGAATTGCCTCCCCTCAGATTATTTTCTTGCTTTTATGTTTTGGCAGGGGTCTGAAGAGAATTTTTTAAAAATTGCTACTATTGTAAATTCTTGAGCAACAGCTGTTGAGTACATATATATATAAACTCATCTAGAATACAGAAAAGTGCCAGAAAACCTGCTCTGAAGTATTCAAAGCATCCAGAATTATTTTTGATAATACTGTAATTTTATGCTCACTTGATTTTGATAATGTTCTAAAAATGCACCTGAAACATTTGATGAAATTTGAAAAGCAATAGAGAGGTTATTTTGAAGTGTTTAAATTTTTGTTTTTGTTTTGTTTTTAAGAAGAGAAGGCATTACTAAGTTTCACTGGAGGGAAGATCTGTGTCCTCAGCAATAGATTCCTAATCGCCTGATTTATGTGAAGGGTAAAGGTTAATGAATTAAGCTGTGTAAGCTTTGAAACTATCAAAGGAATTCAAAAGAGCCTTGAATTATGGAAAACAATGGCCCATTCTACATACATACCAAATTTTTATGTGTTTTGTCTTCTACTCAAAAGCTGGAACATGGCATTAGTGACAATTGAAAAGAACTAATGAGGAAATATGACTACACTGCTTGCAAGAGAAGTGTCCTAGGAGACCTTGTTACTGTTTGTGATGCACTTCAAACCAAAAAGAAGCTAATTGGAGCTGCCAGATACTGGTTTGCTAATCTCGCTTTAAAGGACAGGCTCAATCACCTTCGAGGTGTGAAAAGAAATGTCCCTATTAGAGATGCATTAGTATGTGGCTTGATGAATTTCTAAATAAACTTTTGGATGTTCTTTCCTAAGTTTCTCTTATATTTGAATATAAGTTTCTTATATTTGAATATAAGTTTCTCTTATATTTAAGCAGACAAAAAATGTAACAAGATGAAAACCACCCCACTGACTTAATGCAAAAGTAAATATGAGGAATGTTGTAAAGTAATTGGTAAATAAATACAACAAGAAGTTACGTATGCTTATGTTGAATAAATACGCAGCTCGAACCTCTATATTCCTGAAATGTAACACATCATGAATGGTCTAAGCGGGGATTTTAGAAATAGAATGTCATTTTCACCATTGTTTGAAACTAAACAAGCCAACAAGCGAAACTATGATATATGCATTATAAGTAAGTATGGGCTTAAGAAACTCCCCCCCACCCACCATCACCACAAGAAATAAAAAGAGTTTGTCAGATGTAAAGACAGGGACAAGGAAACAAATTTAGGGTAACTCTGGGCTGCAGAAGCTCATCCAGACTCATTCATATGTGGGTCTTTCGAGAGTGAGGTCACCCAAACATAATTTGGCATCTTAAAAAAAGAAAGGTATCTGATTGATTTTCCCAAAGCTTAAAATTTAGTCTAATAATCCAGTCCCAACACAGTAACTAATGGGCACGATATACAGGTACATCCTGCTTTCAGAAAATGTACTATGTAAAAAGCATACATTTATAGGTAAACACTTATAAGAGGAGTCCATTCAAGCATCTATTAATAGCATGTTTCCCATTATTAATTCCAATTGTATTACATTTGTATACAATTTCATTTTTAAGGATTACATTTATAGGTACTTTTTCTAGTAACAGAATAGTTTAACCTTTCAAAAATAATAAGCAACAGTTATTTTTGTATTTAAGTTAAACAACTGCACATTAATGATAAATGTGAGATAATTTCAGGGAAGTGACAGATGGTACCAAGGTGATATATTGAGTATACTTTGTATTTTATGGTGCACTACCCTGCAAATCTTCTCTTATGTGATCCTATTAACAGCACAGTACCAAATATATACTCAGATCAATTTTTCATGTAATCTTCAAAATATATACATTGAAAGATTTTTTTAAAAGATTGATTTGCAATCAAAACAGTAGAGCATTTACTCAAAGCACATTCTTAATATATCATAGGGCAAAAACTACAAGTGACATGCAAAATGTCACCAGCTCCACTAGTTAACAACAATTATCTTGGGACATTCATTAAGTTTTCACTTACCAAATGTTATTCTCTGGAAAGCCAACATGCAATCAGTGAATCTGAGTTCTACTTAGGCGTTTGCTACTTAAACAGTAGCAAACTGGTGCTTATCTTGTCACACAGAGAGGTAATGAAAGTTCACAAAATGAGAGTAATAGTAACCTGTTCTTATTGCTTTTATAAATTACACATGCCATAACAAATGAACTATGAACTCAAATGTTCCTGAAATTTAAATTCCACAGGTTCGCATCTTTGCCAACAGAGGGCACAGCAGAAGACGTCATTTGCTGATTCTAGACCATTCTGACCTGGAGGAACTCTAACTTTAGGTAGGTTTCCTAGTGGAGAATAAGTAGGATTCAGTGCTGATAGACTAATATAGCAATGAGATAATAATTTCTAATACCTTCAGAAATGGCCATCACAAAATATTTGTTATGGAAATTTTTTTTCATTTATATAGCAAAACTTGTTTTAATCTGAATGCTTCTTAAAATACTTTAAAATGTTTTTCATATAGAGTAAGGCCCATAATACTTAAAAACACACATTTAATTAGTAAGGAACAAGATGGTTAAAGGTTTTTCAAATGGTAGGGATGGAGACTGAACTAAACTTGGGATAAACTTGGCTCTGGCTTTGATGTTTCAGACACATTTATCCAAAAGTCTTATTTTTAATTTTAGCCGTGTGTTCATAATTTTACCACAATTACACTAAACATTATATAATAAGTTAACTTTTTAGAAACAGTCCTCAAAATATGCAAAATAGAGAAAAAAGATCCTAAGCTTTTAAAATTTAACTCAACAACATTTTACTGAATATAAACTATGTGTTGGAAATATTAAACATATAACAAGAAGTCTCATTATGAAAAAGTGAGAGATATAATACAATATAACTGTGAGGGATAAAGTACTACTTATTTTTATTGCTGTTAATGTTATTGTTCATGCCTAGAGAGAGAAAATCATTATCCCTATAATTACTAAAATCACCCAAAGAGGCTGGCAATTTAGCTCAGCGGTTAGAGTGCTTGCCTAGCAAGCACAAGGCCTCGAGTTTGAACACTGGCACCAAAAAAACAAAACAACAACAACAACAAAAAACAAAAACAGTCATATTTTAGAATTAATAGAAATACTAGAAAGAAAAAGAAGGAAAAACTAAATGTAAGTGTTCCTAATTCCCCAATTTATTCATTCCTCAATGAGAAAGAAATATAGTTACTTTGAAATGGTAAATGACAAGAAACTGCCTCCTTTTAAACTTTTTTTGGGGGGGAGCAGGTTACATCAATTCTTGCCAAATAACCCCAGGGGGGTCTAGACCCTGAACAACTCTAATACAGTTAAAGTTGGTGCTCTTTGTGGCATTCTGGTATATTTAAATATCGAGGGCAGAAAAGAGTATTTTACTTACTATCTTACATGTGACAAAAATTTACTATGTGGATGCAAAAAACCTGGACCTTAAAAAAAAAAATAGAAAACTATGGCCTATTTTAGCAAACTGTAATTTATGAGAAGACATTCCTTTCTTGCAAAGTCAGCCCAGTAAAGTCCCGGCAAGTTCCAACCCACTCCTCCATCAATAATAACTAAGAGTATTAATGGCAAAACTAAAAATATTTTAAAGAGATTCATTAGGCTTCCAAACAGTTAAAATGAATGCTGTGAAATTTAGGTGGAATATAAAACATCTACTTGACGATAATCTCTCTGCCATGCCCCCTGCTTTTACTCTAACTGGTGTAAATACTGATGTGAAAGTTTCAAATCATACTTTGTATCACACATACATTTTAGGCTCACCTTTTATTTGAAGTGGCTAACTAAACTATTCTAGTGGACGAGAAAAGCACTCAGAAGATGAGATTTGAGGCATCATCCATGAAAGAGTTAAACACTTGCTCAGGAGAAGACAGCCACAACTCTGCTTTGTAGTGACTAATTGCCTCTTTAACCCTGTACTCCGGGAGTTGGCCTGCGCTTCAATACCAGTTTTGTGATACGGCCAAAGAGTGCTGTTCGGCACAGACCTCCCATGACCTGTGCAGTCAAGGAGGCAACTCAGACAAGATGCTGACAAAAGGTTTCCTTCTCATTTGGGAAGGCACAGAATCTTTTTTCGGAAAAGCCATATTCTCAGAAGATTATAGAACACAGGAGGTAAAGACAGTTTTATAAAAGTTAAAGGAATGGTGTATTACTCAAAATTTTGTTTGAGAAAATGGTTTCAGGTACACAGAAAAAGAGATTTAGTTCTTTTAAAATGTAAGTAAGGAAGAGACCACTAATTTGATGTCTTTGAAAGCTTATAATTAAATAGCTATAATCAAGTGTAAAGTAAAACAGGTCAATATCTCCATCCAAATGTTTATCACATGCTTCAAGCACTCATACTCAGGAAGTCCATCCTTGGTCATTAATTTTTAAGCCTAGTAACCTGGCCCGATCAAAAACTAATAAAAGGACTTTTACAAGTGATTTGAAGCAGGCATTATATAAAACTAGTTAATCCTGCAATTAGAAGAACAAAACAGTCCAGTCATTTTATCAATTTCTAGAAAGAAAGATATAAGGAAGAAATTTTAGATTAGGGAGCCGGAAAGGTGCAGGCAGTAGGAGCACAGTAACACACTTTCATTCAGAAAAAAGAAAAGAGAATGATCATACACACTTGAGGAAGGTGGGGGCACTGCATAAGTCTGACCTCACTGATGCTCAGCTAGACTGAACTCTGAGCCCTCCGAGGCATAAAGACCATCGCCACTGAATACATAAAGCCTGTCTCCAAAGCTCAGGGCTGCCACTGCTTTACTCTCACTTTCCCCCGTATCATCACGTATTAGTATTTGTGTCAGAGGTGAATCACCTTTGTTCTAACATTTATAGGAAAGATGGACAGCAGGTCAAGTTTAACTGTCCTGTTACATTATGTTTGGACAGAAAGAAAGCTTGTTTACTTAAAAAAAAAGTAGTACTTACACTTTTTAAAAAGTTACACTCTTTTAAAAGTTCAGTGGAGAATCTTCTCATGATAACTTGGCAGTTTACATTTTTAACTTCAAAGGATGATAGAAGGACAGAGAAAGTACTACACATTTTCTTCTTAACAACAAAGCAAGTGCAAAACGATGAGAGAAATTTCAGAGAAAGTCTCTTGAATCTTAGCTTTTCTAGCCATCAGACTAGTTCAAGGAATCCTAACATTAAAATGTCCATTTGCCTATAAAATATACTTCTAAATGTTCCTTTCTAAACTTTTAAATTTATCTAACAATCCAATCTCTTGATTATAAATCACTTAATATATAATCAATCAAGTACTATATATTTTGCATGTATGTATGAACATTTACAAACGTAATTTTTAACAAATACATTTTCCATTACCAATAGTCAACCAATCAACAAATACATAATTATTGTAAGTGCGAGAGATACGGGAATTTAGCAACCTAGCCCCTAAAACACTATCATCACTAAAATCCAGGTTGCTTTGCTGGGACTAGTCATCAGTCTGTTCCTATGAAGGAAAAACATACCTGCTTTTCAACAGGGAAAATGGTGGAAATTTAATGAAACCCATGTATAAAACTGATAGAAACCATAGCGGGGAAGCATTACCCATTTTCTCCTCACAGAAGGTTGCCAAAGCAGCACAGTAAGTAAACACGGAGAGAAGAGAAGGCACATTTCACTATTTGTTTCAAACGGTGGGTACCTCTGCAGGAAACATCATGTCTGGCAGCCAGCAGGAACAGACAGCACTCCCGAGCCCAGTACTCAGCTTTATATTACTTTAAAGAATAAATCAAGATGAAAAGTGCATCTGCAAGAATATTTCTAAGTGCTCTATTACTGATTATTATAGTTACTGCTTATATAATGAACAAACCAGGATGGAGTAACAAGATAAAAATTTAAGCTACATATTAAAAAAAAAAACACTTCTCTGAAGTACCTAACCAAGGGACACATCCTAGAAATCCGAGCAAGTTGAGAGTCCAGGGGAAATAGTTTATTATGTGCTAGTTATTAGCGAATTAAGTGAGAGAAACATCAGACATTTAAAAGGGGTATCAGGTAAAGTGCTTGGAGTCAATTGGTCAGTTTTATGCTTCTACGGATCCAGAAGGTGTCATAAATTGTGGCCTGTAATGAGAAAATTTCATAAAAAAACACAGAGCATAAATTTTTTGCTAATCTTGGTTCTGGACAATGGAAACATATCATCACTAATGTAAAAACTGTGTGTGTGTGTGTGTGTGTGCACGCGCACACGCATGTAATGATTCTGAAACTAAGAATGTAATTCAACTTCTCTCAGACTCTTCCTTCAAATGGAAATTACACTATTTACCTCCAAAAATTCAAGAAGGTTATACTTCAAAGTGTTTGGGAAGACACTTCTACTCATTCAACATGTTCTAACACATTCAACATGTACTAATATCTACTATGCTATTACCTATGTGAACACAAAGATGGATACATTAAATCTCTTTGCAAAGGTAATTCTGATATTGTCAACTTTAGCATCCTCCACTGAAATGAGGTAAGGTATTTAGAATACAGTAGTAGTTCCTAAAGTATATTTATCAGAAAACTAGCATTCTGGGGCTGTAACAGTTAACACACATAAGAAGGAAATGTATCATCTAATAAGTTTACATTAAATCAAGTTGAATCTTTCACTTAATAAAAAAAAAGAATATAAAGTACACAGGGAAGCACTGAGCAACCAGTATGTGGTCAAACGTTAGTATAATTATTTAGGTATCAGCATGTTATGTGATAGTTACTGTGCTGATACCTAAATAATTATACTAACGTTTGACCACATACTGATTGCCTGGTGTTTCCCTATGTACTTTATATATATATATATATAACCTTCAGAAAATTCAACCTAATAATCTTAAAAGTACACTTATTATCAATTTCAAAGTATCTGCTTGTTAATGTGGATGGGTACCTTCTGTCCTTTTCCTTTACAAATTTTTGTTAATTTTTTGTAGTGCTGGGAATGAACCCAAGGTCTGACACATGCTAGGTAAGTACTCTACCACTAAGCTACATCCCCAGCCCAAGGTTTGATATTTCTAAATAATGAAACTACTATTTACAGGAGACTTCTCCCTCAAAACATTACATACTTTATTATTCCTAAAAATTCATATAAAAAGGCAAGCAAAGTGATCTGAGTTGCTTTCTCTTTCATGTTAAAAACACTACTCTCTGAGTAAATATTCACATTTACACCTTTCTTCTAAGAGCAATGATTAGAAGCAAAGTCTACAAATAACTGCAAATGAAAATAAATGCATGCTTATTGCAAAAATTAACAATTCCAAATCTATGAATTTGAAATCTCCCATATTATCTAGTATAACCAATGCCAAACATAAACTATAAAGAGACATTCAGAACTTGCCATGGTGGCACAAGACTATAATCTCAGCACTCGGGGAAGCTAAAGAAGGAGGATCACAAGCTAGAGTCCAGCCTGGACAAGTTACCACTTACTAGCTTTGTGAAACCCTATCTCAAAATAAAAAAGAAAAAGGGTTAGGATGAGGCTTAGTGTAAAGACCCTAGGTTCAAACCCCGGCACCAACAAAAAAGAAAAGAAAAAAGAAAAGAAAAGAAAAGAAAAGAAAAGAAAAGAAAAGAAAAGAAAAGAAAGAAAGAAAGAAAGAAAGAAAGAAACTAAGAATTATTTGGGGGAAGAATACTTACATGACCAGAAGACTATAAATTTATACAGCCAGGGTATGGGCATACTGCTATTCAAGATGGCTTCCAATGTGCATACTCACACAGCCAAACACTTATTCCTTTAAGCTTCAGATCTGAGACTTTATTGTTTGACCTATAGCCCCTATGGGGTGTAGAGCCCATGGAGAACTGTGAAAAAAGTTTCCTTTTTTGTCTGTAATTCCATTAACCACAACAATGAACAAAACACTAAACAGTACAATTAATGAAAGGAAGATAAAGTCTAAATTTTTCAGATTGTTCACACTATCTTTATCATGCTGAGACACTAAGTATGTGCTGGTGTGCTTTATAACAATCCAGCACATATTTGGTCTTGCAGCAACTGACTGAAGCTCTAAAAGGATCACACTAACTTCCTGTTCTATGGACTAAAATTATTTTACCACTTTTTTAATTCAAAATTTGTTCCCCATCTATTTCTTTCAATGTAATTTGAAACAGATATTAACTTCTGTTCCACAGATTCTGCATAACTCTGTCTCATTTGGTCCACTGAACACATTTACCTCATGGATATATCTCAGAACAGTAAACTTTTCATGTATTTAGACCTTACCAGAGTCACAAGCAGGTAGTATAGCCATATTCTGCGTGACTGATTCAAAGTTTTAAATAAAACTTGAATATGAATGTGTTTAGATCAGACACACTTTCCAGTTACCATAGTCTCCACCATTATATAATGTGCATTTGATACACTTCCTACCCATTTACATTCAATACGTGGCCCTTTATAGGCTATATATTTACATTTATAAAATAATAAGATAGAATACATATAATTTATAAAATAATAATATAAAATATATGTACAGCTTCCATGTAGGTTTAAAACATTAAGAGCCAAGCACTTGTCTTTTCTCAGAATGACCGTTATCCTTGACCCTCAGTATTTCCTCTTTCTGTTGTGACCATGGTATGCAATATATCATCACACTATCTTGATTTTCAATTCTGGTTTGACTTATCTTGTTAATATGTCACACAGCCACTGACAACAAGATTTTATTTGTCTTTGATGATATATTCAAGACAGGTGTGCTGAGTGAGTGAGTGAAGAATTGTTACATGTTGAAAAGACAAGCTGTAGCATTGTATACTTAGAGTTCTGAATAAAAGTATCAATGTACCACTTTTATGAAGAATATTTCAACTAAGTAAGACATCATTTTTAGGCATTAGGACTAAATTACTTGTAGACAAAAAAAAATATCTATGAAAAACCTGTCTAATAAAAGTGATGAAAAGCAAAATGTAAGAGTGATTTAAACACAACACACACAAACACACACACACAAAACCTGTAATATGTAGCTCCCCAGAGTTAAAAATATAAATGATAGGATACCAACATGTAATAGAAACATAAAGTGGGTTCTGTTCATTTCTCTCAGTAAATACTTTTCCTACACTAGATCAGCATGTCTGATTGAGAAGACACTGCAGTATTCATTCTATTCTAAGCAAAAGAAGCAACAGAAGCTGTAATAAATTTTTGAAAATATTAAGGATACTAAATATAATGAACTGTCCTTAATTTTAAGAAAATCACTTTATATTTCTTGATATTGTTGGAAAAGAAACATTTATTTAAGGGAAATCAGTTTACTTTCCATAAAAATAAGCTGTAGGAACTGTGGGACAGGGAAATATTAAAATTTGTCAGCGTGATGGTAAATCTCACAAAAGGAAATAAAACTTTTACAAAGTATTACTTTCAAAGAAAGTAGATGGGGTAAACAATGTGTAGTTCAAAAATAGTTTTTCGTAATTTATACACCCATTAAAATTTATTTGTGTACATAATTAAGAAAGCATTTTACTTGAAAGACCCAGAACATATTTAACTCTTTTTAATACAATTCAGGAATGTCAGTGTCTTCCAGAGGCAGAAGGGCAGGGTGTCCTGGTACACAGACTTAACAGTCTGAGTGCAAGGGAATAAGTCCAAGTTTGGAAACTTTAGCAATTTAGTCAGTCTCCCTGGATCTCAACTTCCTTATTTGTTTACCTACTTCAAAGGGTATTGTAAGTATTAAAAGAAATGATATAAAGTATTAAGAAGTGTTTTACACATATTGATACCTATTAGCTCCTTTACTTGAATCATACAATCATCTCCAGACATTATGCAACTCTGATTTAATACAAGATGACATTCAATACTACCTACGTAAGACCCTTCCCCAAAACAAAGAATCTAAATTTAATCAAGTCTCTAATTTACCTATCAGTGTATAGGAAATAAAATAGGAGCAAACAACAAAACGTATTGAATGGCACCCATAAAAAGACAATCAGTGAAATCTAGAACATAAGAAATTTTGCAGGACTAATGACTCATGTCTTCTACGAATAAATGACAAGAAAAAAGAGGGGGGTGGATTTTAGTCATTAAAATAGATCTTATATCAACCAAATGAAATATCTGAGGTGGAATGGATCCTCATATCAATAGGATAAAAAGGACTGTTTTGGGGGGACTAAACACAGGCTCTACATTAAATCATATTAAAAAATTACTGCTCTATTTCTTAGTACTAATAATAGTATTGTATTGGAGATTAGAAATCAAGTATTTATAAATGCTAATTTTTCTCAGATTTAAGTGAAAATGCTCCAAGAGAAAACAAAGTTGAAGGGATCACTGCATGACATAAAGGTAAAATGTTGCTAACTGTTGTGTTCTGGGGATGATTCTTCCTATAGTTATATGTTGGAAACTTTCTACAATGAATATTAACTTTTAAATATTATCTTGTATTCACTTTCTAATATGTGTATACCAATCATGTTTATTATCTTCTTTGTGCAAATTAATTCAATATAATAAAAGAGATGTGAAAATGAAAAATATTTCTATGAAGCTCTGTTAAATACTGCATATACTTGATAAAGACAACTCACTAAAAAGATGAGTTTGAACTAGGTGCAAAAGGACTGTAAACATTTGGAGGATGCAAAGTTTGTAAAATTTAAAAGGATCATATACTGAAACTATTTCTCAAGTATCTATTTTAGTGCTCTAATGTACTAAAAACTGACAATTCTGAGGATGCATTCAGGGTGTGGTTTATGTACAAAAGGTAACCTGAAACTCCTATAGCATGCTAATACACAAATGAAAGGTCTTGAGACATCAGTAGCAAACTTATAATGAAGGAATATTTACATAATTTTAAGTGATGCAAATATCCTAAATATTTTATTTTACAATCTTCTCCTTGCTTTAACTCTTTAAATAAACACATATTAATCCTAATCAGGGCAGAAAAGAAGGACCCGTCTACATTTACAAGTTTGTTGTTTTTTAATGAAAGTTTCTGGACCCACTGTTAAGTTTTAGTGGAGCCCAATGACTATATCTGTTTTATAATCCTGTTCAAAATATTGTTTTGGCCATTTTAATTGATTTATAACATAAAGTCAAAGGACTATAAATTGAGAAATGATATATTTTACATTTTTAAAAATGAAAATCATTTGACCCCAACTATATATAATCTAGAAGATAAAGATCTTCTCAAGTTATAGAAAGCTGTAGTTCACACATTTGCTTGAAGACAAAATAAACAATAAAATGGACTGATATCAACTAGACTTAGTAAATACTACAGCTATGACAAATTATTATGTTTTTCCTATTTAAAAGAGTTGACAGGAGCTAAAAATGAAAGTAAGTGTTCATTTTAGCTACATATAAGAAAAGGAAATGGCTGTGAATATTGCCCTAAAGGAAAAAATAGGAAAAATAAACTCCTTTACCAGAATATCCAATCATTATTATAAAATACCAGAATTTAAAAATCATTTTCTTTTGAAAGTCATCAGTATTTATATTCTCCAGCTGAATATAAGCAATAACATGAGTTTTGTTTATATACTTTGCAGACAATAGTGTAATAACAGAAAACGACCCAAAAGCCCCAGTGTCCCTGTTCTAATGAATTGAAGCTGAAAAAAATTCTACTCAATTTTTATCTCAATAAGGTATTTTGTTACAGATTTTATTTAATTATAGCCCCCTATAAAAGCTGTTGGAAAATATATCAAAGTAGCAACGTAACACGAATACATAATTAGTGCCCAAAGCCATGCTAGAATTCCTCCTAATCATAAATTTAAAATATGACTGTTAAAAAAAATGAATAAAAATAAAATAAAATATGATTGTTTATTTCATAGTAGTAGAAGTGCTGAAGCATGTGACTTTAAATCTTGGAAAATAAAATAGAAAATTTATACTATAGTTTCCTTAAACCAAACTTTCAAAATTATAAGAACTAAATATTTAGGTATAATAATGAAATACTATAATAGGTATTTAGAAATCAGAAAATGCATCTTCAAAAACGGATATGAATGCCACAACTGCTGTTTAGGAACAATCCCAAAGATGGTCACCGATACAAGTCTGATAATTGTGGAATTTCACTGGAAGCAATTCATTCATAAACAATGAGCTTAAAAACTCCTTTATAAAAAGACACACTTATAAAAAAAGACTTTATTTGTAAATTTTCAGATCTTGCTGTAGGAGAAGCAAGATACACATATAATGATAGAATAAACTAATGAAACCATACTGGAATATGGTTCAATACTATTCCTTCCTTAGTTTATTTACTTACAGAACATCATACTTGATCATTCTTGGCCATAATCCCAAAACATTAAATTTCAAGCACAATCTTGAATGTTGAAATCAAAGTGAAGTGTGTAAGCACGCATCACCATGATGGGTTATTGTGCCCACTCAACATTATCACAGTCAGTGTCTGAAGTACCCTATCTGTGTCTTCTGAACATGTACTAATAAAAGACAAATTTAAAAAAAAAAAGATGTACCCAATAGCTCTTCATTGCATATGTAGTTGTTCCCAAAGTTGAACACCTCTAGGAATTTTATTTTTCACTCATGTAAATATACACAAAAAGGTTGTCTCTTTGTCTACTGAGAAAAATGTCATGTTTTTCTTATATGCGCAATGCTCACGTGCAAAGTCAATGTGATAATGCACTGTAAAGGAGTAAATTTGTTAAAAAGCCAGACTCAGAAAGTCAAATATTGCATATTTTCTCTAATAATTGGAACTGAAACAACAAAAAAATGACATCAAAATAGAAGGGAATTTTTTTAGACAAACGGGAGAAAAAGTAACCAATAGTGGAAGGGTATGGAAAGGAGGGTTCTGGGGAAGTGGACATTATCAAAATATGTTATATGAATAAACAGCACATTGAAACCAAGTATTCTGTAATATTAATGGGCACTAATAAAATACATTTTAAAAAGGGAAAAGTGAGTCAAATCTGCAATGAGTTCAAGAAAAGTATTAGTACTATCTAAAAATTTTATACAATTTATACCTTCAGTTTTTATACAACTTATACCTCTAAAAGAGAAGAAACCAAAAAAGATAGTTTGGTATATAAAAAATATATTAAAGGTAGACTGTGGTCATGGAAGTAGTCCACAACAGCTGGTCAGCCCTCATGATTATTAATTGTATTTAAAGTCTCGCATTCGGACAAATAGCTCCTTTTCTTTTTCTTTTTCTTTTATTAGTACATGTTTGCTATGCACAGCAAATACATCCACTGTGGGTAGTTGGTACACGTACATATTGCATTTAAATCCTCTTTACTTTCCCTTTCCTTCTCCTTCCCCGCTCCTAAATCCTCTTTACTTTCCCTTTCCTTCTCCTTCCCTGCTCCTTCACATTTGCAAAAGGTCTATCTTCCCTTTTCCTATTATCTTTTATTTTGCTTTTAAAATTATTCATATTTCGTGTTTCTCATACAAAAGAAACCATATGATATTTAAGTTTGTCTATTTATTTCACTAAGCATATGGTCTCAAGGCGCATCCATTTTCCTACAAATGACTAAAATTTATCAATAATTGTTTTCAGCCAACTAGTACTCCACTGTGTATATATACCACATTTTCTTTACTCATTCATCTATTGATAGACATATAGGCTCTTCCAAGATTTAGCTTTTAGGAGTTGTGCTGCGATTCTGTCCTAGGAGAATATATTTATGTTCACTTTCCACATGACAAATCTTCCTCTTCGTGTACTGAAACTCATGACACAAACTAGTCTCCTCTGGAAACATCCTCCCAGACACATCTAAAATAATACTTTTCCATGCCTCTAATTACTTGTTATACCTGACATGATGTACTTATCCTATGTATAACTAAGATGCATTAATCCTGTCCCCAGAGTTTGGCATTCTTCCCGTTTTATAGCCTTTTTTTCACCCTACTGATAACTGCAGTTTTTGGAATTTTTCCTTTTAGGATTTCGACACTCAGGATTTTAATCTTTTGGGGTTGTAATTTTTGGGGATTTTAGAGATTGTGATTTTGGGAGGACTTGAACATTGAGGATAAATAGGCCATTTGGAACTGTGTCATTTGAGACTAAGATCTGCATAGCTTCCTGTTTCCTATTATCTGTCTTTTAGAAATATTGTTGAATTCAGAAAGTCACAAAGTAACATGCATAGTATGATCATTTCTACATAATTACTTTACGTATATGTTGTACATAGTCGTAAACCATTTTAGATTCAATGTATTTGTCTCTAATGCAAAAAAGTATATTAAATACCAAAGGATTTTTAAGGCTAAAAAGGTAATTTCTCAGGCTTTGTGTCCATTTGAGTTTTACCATGAAAGCTGAGTAAGAAACATTAAAGATGTAAGAATATAAAGGTAGAATAAAAACTTGGTAGTGCAAGAGCGATTTGACTTAAATATATTGAATGATAAAACAGCTATGAAAATAATTTTATAATCTGTTAGTAAATGAGAAACGTTATAGCACAGCATTTGGAATTAGAGAACTTGATTAGAATCTGGCTTCCATTGTGTGATATATGACCACTGTTAATTAACCTCTATAGTCTATCACTTTAATAATAAAATGGAGGTAATAACCATAGGGTTTTTACGCATACTAAATGGTATAACATATGAATGGTGTTTTCTATTAATAAATATTCAATTATTTTAATTAGTAGCTATAATAATTAAATACTTCTAAATCAGAAAATACCTATTTATAAAAATTACAAAGGTTTTTATCTTTAGAATTTTACATTAAAATTCTCAACATGGGAATGCTCTCCTTTCCAAAAAAAGAGGTTAATGTTTAATCAATTTTTATGATTAAGTGTTAAGTAAAAATGATTTCTCATGTCAAAATGCATTTGTCAGTCTAAACCATGCTAAGTACCTTAAATTGCTCACCTTTGATACTAAGCAAATTATTTAAAATTTGAAATTACATTTTCATCATTATATTTTACTACAGAAAACTTAGAAAGATAAAGTATCATTGGAAGAATTCTACAGTAAATACATATATATATCTACCACCTATAGTTTACTACTAACATATTAACTATCCTTGTTCTACAATATTGCTATTCATCTATATATTCTGTTGTACAGCTTTTTAAGTAGTATTTTGTAGTTTGAGATAATTGTGGATTGATGTGAAATTGGAAGAAATAATACTTCAATATCTATTACCTAGTTTCCACCATCTTGCAAAACTATAGTGGAAATCACCATCGGGATGGTGCACTATTGTGGTCACAATACAGACAACATCCACAATCACACAGATCCTCCATAGTATGCTTTTATAGTCCAACTCTTCCCCGCGCTCACAACCCCTCCCTACACCTTTCTTATTAAACTCTGGTAACCACTAATCTGTTCTCCATTTGTATAATTTTGAATGGAATCATACAGTATATTGCTTTTGGAATTGATTTCTTTTGCTCAGCATAAGTCTGTGGAGATTCCTCAGGGTTGTGGCATGTGTCAAAAGCTTGTTCCTTTTTGTTGCTGAATAGTACTCCATGGTATATATGTACCACATTTTGTTTAACCAGTCACCCATTACAATTCATCTGAGTTCTTTCCAAGTTTTGGCTATTTTGAATAAAGCTGCTGTAAACATTTATGTACAGACTTTTGTCTTCATTTCTGTTGGATAAATGACCAAGAGTCCAATTGCTGGGACACATGGTAGGTATGTGCTTAGTTTTTAAACATTCTGATGCGTTTGTAGTCAAATCTCAATTGTGGTCTTAATTTGCATTTCCCTAATGGCTACAGATTATTTGATCTTTTAAAGTACTTTATTTATTCATTTGTATGTCTTCAGGGAAATGCCTCTTTATGTCATTTACCTATTTTCTATTTGTTTTTACTGTTACATTTTTAGAAACATGTTATATATCCTAGATAAGAGTTCTTTGTCCAATGTGATATGCAAATATTATACTCCACTCTACTTATCTTTTAATTCTCTTTTAAAAATCTTTCACATAGGAGAGGATTTTAATTTTGATAAAGTCTAAATCATCAATTTTTCTTTTATGGAACAAGCTTTTTAAAATTTTAATGGTACATTTTAGATGTACATAGTAATAACATTCATCATAAGGGATTTGTACCTGTATGTGATATATTTTGTTGCTTTTTTTCCCCTTTCCCTCCCCTCCCTTTGGCCCCTCCTCCCTCCTTATTTACAAAAGCTTTGTTTCCATTTTTTCCTTCCATTTCTTATTTCTCTTGTCCCTCTGGAACAGGCTTTTTCTGTTAAGTTAGAAATTTTATGCTTTACTCTACACCCCAAAGATTTTCCTTTGTATTTTTCCAAAAGTTTTATATATTACATTTATAATTCACTTTGAGCTTATTTTTATATAAGGTGTGTGACTTAGGCTGAAGTTGACTTTTTGCCCATGATGCTTAATTTTTCAAGCACTATTTATTTATTTAAAGGTCATCTTTTCCCTACTGAATTGCTTTTGTGCCTTTGTTAAAAATAAACTTGAACATTTTTGTGAAAAAGCAGTCATGTGAACCCATTTCTGAGGTCCCTTTTCTATGTCATCGTTCTGTGTGTCTACTATTCCACCAAAGTCATGTAGTCTTATTTGCTATATATGTATGAGCACTGGAAGTGAAAGACTCATCCCCCCCGCTTTGTTATTTTTCAAAATTGCTTTAGGTATTCTAGTTCCTTTGCCTTTCTATGCAAGTTTTTTGAATAGTGCTTCATAGACATAGATGTACTTATTTATAGATATATAAATACAGATATCCATATATAATGTAGAGATCTAGCTATATCCATATATATCTATGAAAGAACTAACTGATAATTTCATATATGAATTGTGTTAAACTCATGCATCAATTTGAGGAAAACTGCCACCTTTCCTATGTTGACTTACATTCCATGCACATGATACATCTTTGTATTTATTTAGATCTTGGACTTTTTAAGGGTTATGTTTCTGGAATATGTTCCCTAAGCATGCTTTGTTAGCTTTACACTTAAATTTTCTTTTTGAGGGGGAAAAATGTAAATAATATATTTTTTATTTTGGTGTCCACATTTTCACTGCTAGTATACAGAAATACAATTTTTATATGCTTCTGTTCTAAAAACTTGATCATTAGTTCTAGGAATATTTCTATATATTCCTTGGAATATTCTACTTGGGCAGTCAGATCATCTGCAAATAGTAACTATTTTATTTCTTCCTTTCTAGTTTGTATGCCTTGGGGGATTTCTGTCTCAGCCCACTGTTGTTTCTAGACTGCCAATTTTTATATGGTTCCAAGTCTGAGATTATGAGGCAAAAAAGAAAACCAAAAGAACTACTACCATGCTGTTCTTCAGGTCCCAAGATTTCTAGCCAGTCTGTCTCTTCTCTCCACCATTCAGTCTTCTTCTACATTTTATATGTCATGTCCAGAGATTTAGTAGTACTTAGAGAAGGGAATAGAGGAAAGTATACATAAATCTGTGATGGACGGAATAGGGAATTTACAACCTCCATGAAATAATTTAAAGACATTTAAAACTCTGTACTGACAAGCATATAATGACATTTACATTCTAAAATCTATTTAAAGGTCATCTTCAACTGAAATAACATAATTGTATAGATTCTTTAGTTCTACATTGATCCACTGGTTTTATAAATAATGAAATGATCTCATTATAGGTAATCAATATATTACCATATTATTACAAGAAGAGCCTGGACCAAGACGATTTTTAAAATTCAGACCAATGAGGAAGATTTTTAAATTACATGGAATTTTCAGAGGAAAAAACCCTTTAAAAACAAAAGTGGTTCCTCATGTGTGTAAAAGAAAAGTTGGACAGATCAGAATGGAAAATGAATACTTGAAATTGAAAGCTGGGGCTAGGGAAGCATAGAGGACTTACCTACTATGTACAAAAGCCCTGGATTCAACCCATGGTATATGAAAAAATTTAAAAAATAAAGAGCAATAGACATTCAGTCTTATGAGTCTCTGTCATTACTCTTTTCTCTTAGTGAGATAAAATAAATCTTTTTTTTTTTTTTTTTTTTTTGTGGTGCCGGGGATCGAACTCAGGGCCTTATGCTTTCAAGGCAAGCACTCTAATCACTGAGCTAAATCCCCAGGCCCCCCCCTTTTTGTGGAAAATAAATCTTCTTAATTTATTCTTTGTTACAAGATTTTCAAATGTAAGTATTCCCTAACCTCTTTTGAAAAAAAAGCATGGTATAAGACTCTGTTTTTAAGGCTTTAGTCCTAATCTCATTTTCAGTCTAGTTTCAAAGTAACAACTTATCATAATAAGATAAAATTCATGATTGTCAAGGTATGGGGAGGCTAAGGCCTAGACGAAATCATAAACCTTCACTCTACATACTGATTTTGATGTAATACAGGAAACTGACCAGAGGTAGCTTTCTTTTTTTTTTTTTAATTTTTAATTTTTACCAAGAACATGTATTGGTACACTGTATACATAATGATCATAATCAATGTGGTTATTTTGTACCTGTACATGATACATCTTGGTTAGCTTTCTAATATTATATTTATAACAGAATTTTTGAACATGACCAATTAGCCAACATAAAATTAGCTGATCCATTTAGTGAAAAAATGACAATGAGGGTAGGAATGCAACTCAGTAGTGGAATACATGCCTAGTATGTGCAAGGTCCTGAGTCCAATCCCCAGAATGGTCCCCTGTCATTGTATTAATTCACACATACCATTCACACACACTCCCTGAGAGTAAAAGTAAAGGCTACAGCATCTTAAGCCCAGTATGGGTGTTTGTGATGGTCCCTTAATTACCTTGAAGATGTAGATACTCACATTTGTCTGGCAACTGCCTATCACAGAGCAGTCAGAGTCTCTAGTCACATACTTGCATTTCAAGGGGTGCTGAGTTCCCAAACAGCACCTACAATGGAACAAATCCACTGCACTACAAAACCTCAAGTTTCTTACTTCAAGTAACAGATACTAATTTTCCACAGTTAGTCTTTCTAGGTTTGTTCCCTTCGTTTCTGAGGTTGGTAATATGCAAATTAACAAACATTAATATGATCCTACACAGGCCTGATGAATATGTTGGCTTTGTCACTGCCAGTTAATTAGTAACGACTTTTAAAAATACACAAAGTAGATAGCTCTGATATACTGGCCCAGATAAAAAATGATGACTATCACTGAGATGCAGATAGTCATGGTGTGCAGACAGTGCTACATCTAGAAATGGAACTTAAGGTAGAAACTCATACATTCCATAATGAATCCCGAGAAACAAAGGAAAGGAACATCTCCACTGTCTTTTATAGCATGAAAATGGACCCTAATCTGTGATCCTTCGAAATGTCACCGATTTAAACACATCTTAGATTATACAATAATTCTCATGTTTGGAGAGCTTTTGTCCTCCACAATTTTAAGACTTCTTCTGTCTACACAATTAACTCCTACATGGAATCTTAAAAGGCCCATCTAACTCTTTTTACTTGAGAAAGTAAACTCTGAATAGCTGCAACAAACAGAAGCAGCCAGTACTTTAGAAAAGTATTCTAGCAATCTAGATCTCTCTCCTTGATATCCAGAAAAAAATGCAGAAAAAAATGGAGAATTAATAAAAAGACGAAAAAAAAAAAGAAACAGGTAAGGTATCTACCTCCCAAAAACATTTTGCAAATGCCTTCAAAACAATTACTATAATCAAAGAGGTCAAATATACAAATAAAAAATTTAGGCAAAAAAGTGTTTGACAATGTATGATAAATACAATGTCTCAGAGAAAAGAACTTATTTTTTAAAAATCCTAAGTTCTTTGCACTAAAGTATTAAAAATTTACAACAGAAAATAATTTTAAAATATTTTAAAACAATCTGAACAAAATTTCAATATTAACTGTATAACAGATTTAATGACAATTAAATTATAATATTCTATAATGATAGGTTTAATGACATTCTTTAAATGTGATAGAGAAAAATCAACTACATGACTTTTATGTAAGAATTCACAGAGAGTTTCTCAGCATTTTAAGTTTCTCAAGAACACTTTTTCATAGCTATCCCATTTAAGAGTCCCAAAGATCTATAAAATTTTAACTCTGTCTCCCCAGGCTCCATAAATTCTCTTTCTAGAGTCTTTCTGATGCATGGATTTGATCTATATACAATTCAGCTAAAAATTAAATGCAAAATCTTCAAAAACTCTAAATCTTTTACAGTTACGCAGCTGGAGATGAAAGAACTTGTATACAAGTATTTAAAGTTATATAAATTTTCCCATGTAAGATGGAAAACAAGAAGTTCAGTACTTCTTCTTAAATCTGTCCTAAGGGATTTTGTTAAAATAGTATGAGGTTTCAGCAATCACATTACAACAACTGTATCGTTGGAAAGAAAATGTTCCACTGTAAGACCAACAGTCAATAATTACTACTAGTAAAAACAAATGTGATTAACTGGTATCATTTTTCAGTCTTTCAAAATTAATTACATGTGTCATATCTTATTCTTTCCTTAAAAACTCACCGTAAAGTAGTTTCATCTTCTTCTGATAAACAAGGGAACTAAATGATACTGAGTTTAAGTCCCTGAACTGACAATGCTGTACATCATACTACTTAGCACGGAGTTACCAATGGAGGAAGACTAAGTCACTCAACTCCGAGCTCTGGGACCACTTGCTAGACAATGAAAGAGCTAACACTAGTTACTGAGCACTCAAAAATGGGTAGTTTGCTAATTATTTATTTATAAAATCTGCAAAATACCAGTCTATTTTTACCATTTTGCCTTCTACATTTTACAATCACAGAAATAGAAGCTCAATATGATAGTGGTCTGACTTGTTATATCCAGTATGTGGCAGATTTTTGGCATAACTCCTAAAACAAAGAAAGCTGAAAATAACTCAAAAGTTAAGATATCCCTGCAGCTTGTCTACACAGATGCTTTCTTTTGTGAGACAGGAAAAAGGGAATAGACCTGAAACATCAGGCAAACTGGAACCAGGTCTGTAATGCTTTATTCTGATATTTCTATACTTCCTAAAGCTGAATTCATTGCCCAATGCCTTGAGGCACTTCTGCCAAAGTTGTCCCTTGAGGCAAATGCAAGCTAGTAGAAGGGTAGAGTATAGTAAGACGAACTTTTAGTGTGTCTGACAACTGTTTAGCTGGTTATGCTCTAGGTAAGTTGAAAACAGTGAAAAGCATTGCTTCTCACACTGCAGGGACTTCTTTGGAAAGAAAAATTGAAAAACAGGACTTCATTCCAATCAATTAGAAGATGCTACATTTTGGAATGCTTAGATCCTTGTGTTATAATGCATCCACAAACACAGAAAAAGCTCTGAACTGTATTGTAGAACAAAGGCCTGGTTCACTTGGTTTGACAAAGTGTTCCCCACATATAAGAACTATTAGTATTCCAGTTAACAACTTCTGATGTTTCAAACTTGATTCAAAAATAATCTGAGTACAGACCACGCTATGCTGTTCATATATATTAATTACCACACAGTGGAATATTTAATGTATTATTTTCAAGGTATTGGTCTGTGATGCATTCTTTAAAGGCACAGACAAGGAACAATCCCAGCACCATGTGACTAAATCGTATAACCTCTGACTAAAAGAGCTGGTAGGAGCTTTATGGGGTTTTGCCATCCCTTCCCATTTATAACTGAAAAAGCTAGAGTCTAGAGAAACTGAGAAGCTGCTCCAAGAGCACAGGACTTTGACAGGTGGGTATGCCGATACTTATATCCTCTCATCACTGGACTTGATGATGCTGCCTTAGCACGCTCCCCTTTCTGTACAACCCAGAATTCTCTGCTAGTCTGCTCTAGCTCCACCAGGAAGCTAAGGAAGACTATCTGCAAGCACCACCGAATATCGCTTCAGGTATCTTACTGTTATTCTGCTCTCTTGCCTCATTTTTGGTTTCCGAAGGAAATTATCCAAAATATCATGGTCCGGATGCAGTTTTGAGCATGAAATGTTTGTAATGGCAAATGGCAATACCGAGCAGGTGTCTGACATCCTAAAATGTTTATGTTTCTAGGCTAACATAACCACAGTGTTCCCAAACTACTGTATTGACAAGTATTTGCAACATACAGGAGTATTTCTAAATTTAACAAGAACAATTTGGGGAAAAATTAAGTGCTTTTCATCATACCTAAAGAGTAATTTTAAAGTTTTCTAAAGGAAGTGTGTACCCGTGTGTGTGTTTGTGCATGTTCTATCTTGGAACGCAGTGGAAAACACAAGATTTCCACATATGTGTGTGTGCTATACTAAATATATGTCATTCTACATATTATCTAAACATCTCTATATCCACACATATGTGTGTATATAGATATATCACAGGTAAAATATTGGCTAATATTAAAGAATTCTACTTCATGACATTTTCCAGCTAAATAAGAATGACAGGTTTTCTTAGAGCTGTTACTTAAGAAATCAATCTAGTTTGGATTATGCATGGGAAAGAGGTAGAGTGAGATCATGTGACTATCTCCTTGCTGTCCACTCTACGATTTAATACCCTTTGTTATCAGCCAGCCACCTCTAATGAATATATGGGACACAGTGCTTTCCGATGATTTTTTTCACAAGGAAAAAGGTGTCATATGCTACTGAATTCAGTAATTTCTTATCTAGTAGTACTTTATGTAGCCATAGTGTCTAGTTATATTTTTGAAAAATCTTTTTCAGAAATCACCTTTGTCAATTCCCACTAAAATACAGCAAAGTACAACCTCTATCCTCTACATTTAAATTCCTTGATTCCCAAATCACTTTTTCTCAGGCACAGCTTTCCTTGGGCTTAATTTCTCTCATTTCATCTCTCTGCCCATATACGATTATCTCTCTCCTTTCTTAGCATAAGCCAAACTTCCCAGAATCTTTTCTTTATTACCAGTGGGTACTCCTTCTCTGGCCCTCTCACCGTCAGGCACCTCTCTCCCTCTGTCTGTGTCTGTCTCTTTCTCTTCTCTATTCTCTCTCTCTTTTCTCTCTCTCTTCTCTCTCTCTTCCCTCTCTCTTCTTTTTTCTCTCTCTCTTCTTTTTCTCTCTCTTGGGATTGAATCCAGGGACTTTGCACTAAGCTATACCCTCAGTCCATTTTAAATTCATTGTTTCTTTCTTTCTTTCTTTCTTTCTTTCTTTTTTTTCTTTTTTAGACACATCCTCACTAATTTGCTAAGTTCCCTAGGCTGGGGTCCAACTTGCAGTCTTCCTCTCTCAACCTCCCAGAGTGCTGAGATTAAAGGCATGCACCACAATGCCCAACTGACACAAATCACTTGACCATTTTCTTTCTATTTTGTTATCACCAGTTGAATTATGTTTAATAATTTTGGTATTTTAAAGCATCAAGTGAATAGTCAGGTTCAAGATCACGTCAGAGTTCATTACTGTTAGGTCACCATTCCCCTAACAGGTCTACGATAAGGAGGTGCTAATACCATTTTTAGTTTCCAGAACTTTGTCACTCTTTAAGTAGAGCATATAAATTGATATCCAGGTCAAGGAATCCTGACTATTTTTAAAGATATATATTTAATCAAAATCCAGAGCCTTGCTGGTGTGGGTTGGGCTTCTTTAGTCACCTATGCTCCCTTGACTTCATTTCTCCTACTTATTAGAGAAAAGCCAGGGGAAATTCTACTTATGCATAAAACACTTTGAGCTCCTCAGATGAAAGCCTGCATATGTAAGTATGATGTGTATTTATTGCCTCTTCTCTGATGAAAAGTGGCAGCCTTCTGCTTGAAATGGGATTAGAAATTCAGACTATAACAGAGAAGAGAGAAGCACAAATGAGTAACAAGCAGTCAAAATAAATAAATTTGAAAAGATGGAAAGCACTCCTTTTACAAAAGGAACATCAGTTGTGAAACTTGTGGTTTAATTTGGTATGCTTTCCACTTTTAAAAAATTGGGATTGACTGCATGTATAATGAGCTACAAGCAGAAGGTACATTCAGTAGTACATGAATAAAAAATGACCTTTTCATTTGCTCTTCTGTAGCTTGGCATTCCTATATTATTAAAATATAATGTATTAAAGATTAAGTAAGCATATTAGCATACAGACATCATACATCTATGGCCATGGATATGAGGGCTATCTAAGTTTAAGCCAAGAAATCCATCTACATAATATTCTTATTTTTAATAGTATAAATACTGTATCAATTTTAAAATAACACAAAGTCTTCTAATAACAATTAAAGTCAATTATTCTATTAGGGATGAAAAAGAAAGCAATAAAGAGAATCTCTCAAAAGATAGCCACAAATAATAATCACAAACTGTTCAGTTTCTAGGAGTGAGCTAAATTCCATGTTCAGAAACATATTAAATATCTAAATCCCCTGGCCAAATGAAATGTAACATCCTCAATCTAGGGATTAAAACATTAAAGCAAGTTTCATACCAATATTTTTAGAGAATCAGTCATTTATTAAATATTTTTCTCATATTTATTACTTTCTATGGCTTATTTTTTTCCTTCGCCTTTTATTTTGACACAATACATAAAGTATTAAAATAGTATTAAAATATATGAAGTATTAAAATATTAAATATATAAAGTAGTAAAATAGTGTACAAGAAGTAATTGTAATTGCATAAAACTATCAAATTCCAAAGGACAGGGCTTTTCTTTCACCTCACTCTTATGCAACCAGCACAGGTTCATAAAAGAAAACGTGGAGTCCAGAAAAGTGAAAAGAATCATATCATGTCCAATGTAGCCACTGGTCACTTATCCTTACTGTTTTCCAATATGTAGCTGCTTTATTTTTTATTTTTTGTGTTTATTTTTCTTTCTTGTATCTCATATACTGTTGCTTTATAGACACAAAGTTATATCATACCCTTTTCAGTTAATATGTAAAAAAGTATTTTATACCTGGAGCATGTGTGTTTTTATTTAAAATTCATTTTCTTTCCTTTTCAAAAAACTGCTTTAATGTCTCACAATGGAAAGCTGACATTCTTAAATGAAGAAAGAGGAGGCACAGCTGAACCCAGAACTTCAGCATTTGTCCTAAATATGGCTTCTCAGGGTTTGAAAAATGATAGTGACACTCTTATTTGGAGCACTCTGAGAAAAGGAAATACCTTACTGCCTTAGTTTCTAACTGTAGAGAAGGACCAGAATTTCTCATAATCAACTATCCAAGAATTTGGCCTCAGAATCTCAGTAACAGAAAGGTCTGAGGTGGGATTAAGTATAAAACAAAAAGTATCCAGAAATCTCACCTTAATTTCGCTTTCCAAGTCTTAAAAATGTCAATTTCTCTCTACTGCATTTCTCCCACCCTTAGATCCTCAGCGTAGGACCATTTGCATGTAAGAAAACAAGAAGCCCAATCTCTAAACTACTATTCTAACCTTCAGATTCACATTTGAAGGATCTGTGTATGTAATCTATAATACATGCTCACATTGGAGAGAAAGAAATTTCTTCATATATGCATTCATTAAATCAATAAAAATCTTGCTTATTTTTAAAAAATTAGATAAGATGAAAATTATACAAAAAGATATGCTAAACTGAAAATCTGGGGGGGAAAGCAAATCTTTACTGTTAAAATTATGTAAATACAAACCAGACATTTATAACAAATGTGGCTTTCTTCTTTTCTCTGTTATTTCTTTGGATGAAAAAACAATAGTGATTTTTTTAAAAAAAAACTTTGCTATGAATAAAATTTATCATTTACTGAGGCATTATTTCTCAATTTATTTTTCTTATTATCTCATAGAGATAAATGGCAATAACAAAGACACATTAAAATGACACTAAAACTGCTTTTTATTGTTTTAATTATTTTTTCTTTTTTAGTAATAAAAATGATGGGGTATGTTTGCATGTGTTATATATTGAGAAGCAATAATACTGTTTAAATATTCATAATTGTGGGGAATAACTTTCACTTGATATTTTACAAATGAAATAGAGTGCTTCAGGCCCCTTAATATTGCGGCCCCCTTTATTAATATGTATAGCTGGCACACCTATATTTATGTCACTCAGTCACTTATTGTGCTTTTTATTCTAGTCTGAATTATTCTACATAAAGATAATTTTCTTTTATTAGTCCATAAAGTTTCACTTTCTGAGAAATAATTTCACTACCTATAATGTAGATAATGAGCATTCATTTTTCCACTTCTCTTAGGATTTCAATCTTACCAAAGCTGGGTGCAATGTTGTTCGCCACCCAGCCCGGGTCTCCTCTATCTTGGATTTTAGTCTGTGAAATAAAAACTGATGAAATGAAACTAAAACTTAAGGTAGAAGAGACCGTGGATGGTGGTGAACACTCTGTGGGCCTAGCTCGGCTACAGTCATGCAAAGGAGGTGCCATCTGCGGGTGCCAGGCAGCAACCTGGCAGGGTCTCTTGAGGGCAGTACTTGATCTGGGTCAAAAGACATAGGACTCAGTCCTCACCTATACACTCCAGAAATGATTTATTCTTACAGAAAAATGAGAAAGTGCCATGAAAGTCAAACTCCTATATAATGCTAATTTGTTAATTTAGAGACAGTACTGTAATAAGAGCTGACTTGCTGGCCTTGTCAGATTAGTGCATTCTCACCACTCAGAAATTTATAGTATAGCATTGGTACAATGAGTGCAGTTAAACCTAAAAGACTTGGTGATTTTCTCTCACAGTTCCTAGGCTAAACAATTCAGAGCTTTCACGCCTTGCTTCACAGGTTCTCATCTGGGCCGCTTTGTTTTAATCTTCACTTTTTCAACTTAATTTAATTTTAGGCATGTTTTAAAATTTTTAGATAAATATTATATAAGAGCTGCAACAGTAAGATAGAATGAAGTTGATCACTCTAGCCTTGCTATCCCTAGACCCTTATTTCGTTCTCTGGAGGCTACTTTATTAGCAATTTTTTGACTAGCCTTTCAGATGTAACATATGAGTTTGCAAATATATATAGTATGTACATACCTGTGTATGATATATATGCATGTAGCATATATATATGTATATATATGTATTTATAAAACTTAGTCCCCTATAAATAATAGAGTTGCAGTCATGCTGTTTCTAAATTTTACCTTGTAACTTGTCATACACACAGCTTTTTAGTTTGGGAATTAGAAGTGCAAGTCAGTGGTACAGTACATGCTTATAATGTGGGAAGCCCTGGGTTCAATCCTCAACTTCAAAGGCAGGATGTTTTATAGGATATACAAATAACAGATGCGGTAAATATCCACACACATCATTTTACACATGGGAGTTTATGTGTTAGGTAAATACTTATTAGTAGAATTTTGTACAAAAGGTACACACATTTCTTTAAGCCTTGAAAGACACTGTCAAATTTTCCTTATATTTTTACAAGGTTAAAAACTTGATACTCAAAAACAAAACATAATAATTAGCATCTTGTATGATGTGACTATAGAATGATTAACTATGGACTTTTACAGAAGAGGAAGAAAATTCAAAATTAATAAATTTTGCTTCTAGTTACTGTCTTATTCTGAAGGCTAATAAGTCAAAGTATATGACTGATTACAGATTCCTAGAAAATACAACCATCAATCACATGGAGTGCTGCTAATAGATGGGAAAACAAGGGAAAAAATTAAGATTCAACATGAAAAGAAATTGCTAAGTATTGAGAAGGGCCGCTTTGCCAGGTGTAGAGATACATAGCTTTGGTCTTAGTTATTCAAGAGGCTGGGCAGATGGATCATGTGAACCCAGGAGTTCTAGTCTGGGCAACATAAAACCCTGTCTTAATAAACATGTAAACAAGCAATAAATTAACGAACAAAGGATACCCTTTTCTAGTACTTTCGAGTTTGAGGGCAAAATTTCTGATTAGTATAAAAATAAATCTGACAAATATATGAAATTAAAACTCCCAAGTAAGAAATGATGAGGAATACTGAGAAAAGTGAAATAAACAACCAGGACTAAGTTAGAAACCATAAAGTTTAGAATAGGATCTCAGATCAGGAAGGGATGACTGGTCAAAGGAATACTACTAGTACTACCTAGAAAAGGAAATGGCTCCATAAATAGCGAACTGTAGAAGTTTAGGTTTCTGACTGGGACTTTCATAAACTCCCTTCCCTTCCTGGTAAGAATTTCTCCAAATGTTAAAAAGTTGAAGACAGGAAGAAAAAGTGGGTACCTGGGCTTTGAAACAGTCAAACTCCTAAACCAAAATGTCATTACTGGGGGCAAGAGACATCAGGACATTGACTACAAGGAAGATTATGAAATCTGAAAGGTCATTCAGAATCTGCTAACTGGTATTGTTTTTAACCATGTCATTATATTGAGGTAAAGAAACAAATTAAAACTCCAAGATACAACAACAATTAACACTGATTTATAAAACATGAAAACTAAATATATAGACTACATTTGAAGTCTTTTTTGAATTTAAAACATTTGTCATATGTATTTGTTATGAACTGTATATAGTGTCACTTCCTTATCCTGACTTAAAAGCACTCATTGTTAATTATAATTTTAATACTAAAGTAATTTCAAACAATTTGTATAATTCTTCAGAACCTAGTATCAGTTCTTTTGACTCTGAGTTTTTCTGAATAAAGATCTATAAAATAGGTTCGAGGTATGTAACTTCTATTTAAAATTTGAGTACAGTGCTAAAATACTAAACTATTATTTTCCTTATGCATCATTTTGGAAGGCAGGTACAATTTTCCTCCATTTTATTACTTTACCTTATACCAATTTGTGTATTTTTACAAAGCTATCTTTTTTATTATAATCACAATGTTTACCTGAAGTAGGATATAAGAATTTCTCATTTAGATTCTTAATTTTCAAAACACAACAGATAGGCCATTAGAATATAAATTTCTGATTGGTATAAAAATAAATGTGACAAATATATGAAATTAAAATAAAACATTTGGATACTGAATGTAAGCACTGAGCATTTAGGTATAAAATCTAATAAGAGTTTAAATTAAAAGTACATTCTACAAATATATTTTCTGAAAAATAAATTATTAAATTTCTTCTTATATTTATAATAAAGTAAGGTCTCAGTATCATATAACCCTGAATCTATACTATGTTTTAAATAAAGGGCCAAAAATACATATTCTAGAATATATTTTATATTTGTTGAATGAACATTCTAAAAGAAAGGTGATGACTATCATTAATAATTTAAAACAAAGAAGAAAACTCATTAACAATATAGGGGTTTTTTGTGCACTAACAATGTGTGAGAGCTGAGTCATGTGAAACAGCTTTCATACATATATTATTTTATTGGGATAATATACTTCTATCTTCCTTCTGGAAACATACACAATTTTATTCCTTTTAGTAAAGATAGAACCGCATTAAATAGTAGGTGTTCAATAAACACTGAACAGCTAACACCATGGAAAACACTCCTACAGTGCTAAAATGAGGAAAATTAACCTTATAAGTGACTCAAAAACAAAAATTTAAAGAAATAATGGTATATTTTAGAATGTCAGTTTCTATAATCTACAAACTGGAGGGTCTCTGGATTACATGGGCTTCATCTAAAGTGTGAAAGGGGTCCCAGTATTTATCCACATGGTCAAACATGTTAATAAATTCTTATATTTTAAGTAGTATAAAGATGATTTTATATTTAGAACTTCATTTTGTATTTGTAATTTTGTGTTTTATCTCTTAAGGGATAGAAGGCAAAGTTACAAGAGTGACAAGCCCTCCTACAAACTGGGATGTGCCCTTCCATGTTTTCCCAGTACACTATGTTATTTACAAGAGAACTGAAACTGATTCAACATTTGAGCAGGTAAACTGAAATATAGTTTACATTATAAGTACCTGTCATTTGTTTAGAACAAAAAAATACAGTCAATTCTAAGTTATGTATTAAGCACATTATTTTGAAGTATAGTTTATGATCTAACTTATGTGGGGCAATTTCAATTATGTATCAGCACATTTTCTCAAATTGCAGTTTTATTTTTTGGTAATCATGCTTGGACATTTCCTGACAGTTAACGGCTGTTCTACTACATTTTTTTGTTTCATGTGTTAACATTTCACATTTACTCGTATTTTCAGATAGCCTAAGGTAGTTGAAAATATACAGACCTTTGATATCAGTGTTTAAATTCTTTACATTTTATTCACCACGTGAATAAGTCACTGATTTTTGCCTGCCCGATCTAACACACTGCTTTAAAAATGTGCATTAATTAAAATATACATATAACATTTGATTTTCAGTTAAATATTTTGACATTCTCATTCTACTAAAATATCAAAAGTCAATTATCACGAAAGTACCACGAAACACTCTGAGTCAAAGATGTTTTTGTAAAAGCTAGCCAAAAAAAGTTCTTTTTACACCAATAAAATATAAATACTCCTAATTGCTAACAGACTTTCTGACAAGCGTTGGCCTAAATGAATGTTTAATGCACATGCTGAGGAGCAATGGATGCCTGGAAAATAGCATTTACATTGGAAATACTGACACAGTTCAAAACAAAAACTTAGACAAAACATCAAACTTGTATAGCAGTGCTAACTAATGAGAAGAATAGAATTCTCTTGGCATTGGAAAAATGTACAAAAAAACTTAAGAAACATCTGATTCTACTGAAAACAAGATCCTAAAATAATTTCATTAAAGCAAGTACCTAAAGTTGTATGACATGGGCATGTGCATGCAAACACACAAATACACGCACGTGCGTGCACACACACACACACAGATTATGAATAATTATTCTAGTCCTTTTTTACAGAATATTTGTTATTTTGAGGGCAAAGCCGAGAGAAAGAAGAAAAACTACACAGGAGACGCATCCTAAAATTTACAACTGAATCATGTTCACTGCAGTTACAACATTATTTGCTTTCCCCATTTGTGTTATGCTACATCTACATTAAATAAATGAGTTTGCACTTTAAGAGGCAGGCAGTAGTAGTGTAGGTCAGTGGTAGAGTGCATACTTAATTTGAACATAAGAATATTAAAGATGTATTTTTAAAGTCAAAGACGATAATAGAAAATGGGTGCTAAGTGCATGCAAAGAAATAATAAGGAAAATTAAAAAAAATTTTAGGAGGAAATAATATTTAAAGCATAATATTGTTAGTTCTTTTAGTATGTTTTCATGTATATACCTCCTAACAAGAATAGGTATGAATAGAAAATAAGACCTCATAGATAAAAGTCCTTCAGGAAATAACTCTTATTACAAAACAAGATTTCATAACCTGTAAGAGAGGAATCACAAAGGTACACTTCCTGCTGATCCAGTGAGGAAAAGACGACCACTCCCTCCCCCTTAGACTAGTTATAGTTGGTAAAGAAAGCTGTTTTACTTTTCTTGATTTCAAAGGATGTCATGCCCCACACACCTGGTGGAAGAAATGAGAGCTGATTACTTCTTGTATAAATATATACATATCTTTCTAATTTCACAACCTTCCTCATGTAGATGCCCGAAACCAAGTTCTACAGTGATAATAAAAATTTTTTCACCTTATACTGAGACAACTAGCTATAATTATTTTGAAGCTATGCAACACTCTAGTGGCCAAATAATAAAACTAACATGCAGAAATAGTCTTACAAAGAAAATCAGTCATCTAAGTTAGCTGGTGATTCTTCCTTTATTGCTATTCCTAAGGTATTTCTTTGCACACATGGCATATATAAAAAATTAAAATACAATGCATTAAAAGAACAGATTAAGTAGAAGTACTTTGTCATATAACAGATTTGTAAATGAATCTGTCAATGTTAGATCTCACAAATCAATATGCTCACTCTGCCATCCCATTATATCCAGGAAAGTCCAAAGCTAATTCTACAAAAGATTCACTAATACAAGTAATCTTAAGGCTTTGATCAGGTTAATGATGGTTTCTATGAGGATTGAGTTTAACTTCAAGAAGTATGCTAGTCCATGCGGTGGGGATTTAGCTCAGTGGTTACAGTGTTTGCCTCACAAGCATGAGGCTCTGAGTTCGATTCCCGGTACCAAAAAAAAAAAAAAAAGTATGCTAGTTCATAGTAGTATTCAGAGACAGTAACTCAAAGATATTTCTAACAGCTCTTCTCTATTGCTAAAAAATCTTACATATCATGCAGGCAAATGCAAAGATCTTTGCACGAAGAAAGAAAGTGCTATAAAGAGAAAACTGAAAAATTACACTGTTTTCAAGTCACCTACAGAATTTACTTAATAAGAGCATAGTTTATGACTACAAATGCTATGAACCCATCTCAAGATGCATCTGCCTATCCTACTGTCACTTCTGTTGCATAAATCAAAATGGTACTCATTAGGGTAAATTCATTAGGGCAAACCAAACTGCAATTGCAAGGATCTCAGCACTTCTGAAAACATAGATATAAAAATATTCAAGTTAATGTCACTTAATTAAAAATATATAGTTTGCCTTGAACAGTTTTTTTTCTAGTCTAGGTTCTTATTATCTAGACTAGGAAGATTAAGATAATTTAGGGTTGACTAGTACCAAAGTGCAACAGAGTGTAAAGCTTTCTAAAATAAAGAGGCCCAAACTCAGAATACCTACTACCATGGAACTACCACTGGGAACTGCAGTTTAATTTGCAGCAAGATTTTAAGGAAACTCTTTCATGTACGTAAAAGTGAATCCTTAAAAAAAAAAACAACAGGAATATGGCTCTATAAATCTTTTAAAAGCAGTAATTTTGCAGATAAGGCATTGCCATACCACTTTTATTTCTTAAACCAAACAGATGTGGCTTCTTGGTAGAGAAGGCACTGCCTCCACTAATTAGAATCCAATGCACCTCAGGACAAAATTCCTCAAAGTAAATTTATGACAATATTATATGTTATTGAGATACAAATGACACTACCAGATATAGGCTGCACTTTTAGGATGAACTGTTTCCTCACTGCAATTCCCAAAATATAATTCTTGTGTCGACTGCCAAAACAGATACTTTACCATCTATCCTGTTTTGAAAGTAAGAATGTAGGTACTATGATTTCCATGATTTGACTACAATTGGTCCATCTGCATGAAGTTTTCAGGTATAAGGAAATGAAACAAAATCTAATAGAATTACCTGCTTCAGGACTCAAGAAATCCACTTGGGTCACCTCCTATGTGACTTCGAATTAGACAAAAAACACAGTCTCATTATCAGAGTCTCTAATTGTGAGGATGACTTCACTGAAGTGCTTGTATTCCTCTTTGTCCACGCCAACCTCAAGCGAGATCCAAACTGACACCAATTTCATTCCAAGACATTCATTCATTCCATGACATTCACACCCTTTTCTCTTTCTCCTCCTTTTCATCTGCCTCTCTCCTCCAATCCTCTTTTCCTTCCCTCACTCCTTCTGTTTTCCCACGCTCTAATTTCCCAAATTCAAACAGGAACTTCCCTTATTCTGCCTTACTTGAAGCCATTACTACATTTCCCCTTCCCTTAATGAGTGCAGTTTATTTTTTTTATTATTATTATTTTTTAATGAGTGCAGTTTAAATCAGTGACCACGAACCTTTCAGAGCTTTCAATGACAAACAGCTACCAGAGGTTTGTCACCACTGGGTTAAATCATTTAAACTGTCCCTTCTTTCTCATCTTTCGTTTACTCATTGGTATGTTAAAATCTAGTTTCTGGAGTTCACTAGAATTGCCTAAATCATAGAACTTCTCAAATTCAAGGCACAGCTCAGGCTCTTGCTTACACAATTACAGAATGTGAATTTGCCAAACTTTTCTTTCATGAAACCATCTCTTCTGGCTGCATTAGACTAGTTCTTTCTCCTACTTCCTGGTTGCTTTTTAGTTTCCTAACATAATGTTGGTACATCACTCTACATGAACGATTCCTGAATGCATTCAGAGCACTGATCTTTATTCTTACTCTTTATGGCAACACTTGCCTGTGTGGGTTTCAACTGAAATCTCATATGTATAAAAGCAACCATCATCTTTACCCTTCATACTTTACCCAGCTAAAGTTTCAGAGAGTTCACTTTACAAAATACAAAGGAGTACAAATACCTAAAATGTTATTACCAACACCCTCAAATTCTCACAATACATTATTTAAATTACATAGTTATTGCGGGAAATCCAACTAAGTGCAACAGCAAGACGCTAACAGTCATAGGTCTCAATCTGCAGAAAGTTTTCAAAGAATATGACAAGGAAATGCTCAATAATAACTTGACTTCAACCACTAACACTATTTTTAAATTCATTTCTCATTAACTCTTATTATTACAGGGTCTATATTATTACAGTTTCACAGTACTAGTTTGAAATAGTGGGAATGTTGATTAATAGGAAAAAAATTCACAAATTCTATGTGTGTCTTATAAGTCATAATATAACTACATTACAAAATTTCAAGTAAATTCAAACACACTTCTTATTGGACAAAAGGTAGGACACTGAAATCAATATGGTTCCTCATTCATTTAATCTTCATTTAACACTTATCTATTAGCCACTAACTGCCAACTCTGTGCCAAGCAACAGTGGAGACAGTCCCTCCTCATAGAGCCACCCAAATATCAAGCAATGTGCTAAGTGGGGATCAGCAGAAGTTTCTGGGAGTGCTATGGAAACTGTAGGGTGATATATCCAGCCCAAAAGATCTCTTGTTTAACATGAAACACAATTTGAACTTACCTGCATAAAATGTCAATGGATGACAAGAAAGGAAAGTACCTTCAGGAAGAGTGGAAGCAAGGATACTGACTGTCCCTCTGACAATGGGTTTCTTTCAAAATCATTTCTCCACATCTCAGAACCCTGGCTGAGGGAGCTCTGGGTCCACAACTTCTCATTCTTTCCCTGGATTGGCTGGCCTGATTCAGAACCACCACCACACAAACCTCTCACGATACTACCTTAGAGGTCTAAAATCAAACATATTAGATGTGGGAGAAGATGAGAAAATATGAACAGCGAAGTACACATGATTACTTTTGGTTTAGTGATAATTGTACTCCTTGAGCATGCTTACTAGAAAGTTGGGTGCTTTCTAATGAGATCAAGGGAAACTTACTGATCACTTTAACTATGTTGCTGAAAAATAATTTGTACAATGTTGATACAAAGAGATCCTGAAACTCTCTCCACAAAGAGTCCTTGTTACAGTTTTCAGCATTTTCTCCAATAAGACTCAAGATAAAATTTCTGACTCCTGATTAAAAATAGAAATAATGTATTTGATGTTATTTGTTTTGACGAAAGCCACTGGGTGGAGTGTTAATACTACTAAAGATGAAATATTTTTATCTATGTTTTAATCCTCAGTTTCACACAAAAACTAAAGAAAGTCATTAGAGAAATATAAAATTCTCTCAAACTAAAAAATGTTATCATCCCTTGCTTGAAAAAGTAAAATGTATAATTATAGGCTCACTGGGAAAACAAAAGCGATGTGACTATAAAAAAAAAAAAAACAAAACTATGATTATTTATGGGTGCCAGCAATGAGGTTTTAAAGATTATCTCACAGGAAGTTTAAAGTAGCAAACCTGTGACATATGTTAGGTCGCAGGGAACAGCCTTGTCTCGTGTTTACTGCCCGGCAATTGCAATGGGGCTAATTTATACAACAACTTCTTAGAAGCAACTCTTTTGAAATGTATTGTGTGATTAATTGACTTGGCTTCAGGAATGCAATGTTGTTTCTACATTGTTGTTCACTTCAACCTAATGCCCCATAGAGCAGGATCCAATTAAGAGAAAAGGCAGGGAAGCAGATATTAAGCATGGTACTTCTGTATTACACAGTACTGTTTGTACGGGGTTGAACACCACCACCTACCGTCTGCAGGCATTTGACTTATTTACCACATCCCTGTGACACTGTGGATATGCCTGGTGGAAATGAATGAAAAGGATTTAAAGTAAGTATCTCAGGGAAAAATTAAAACCACATAAATTTAACTTATAGATAAATTAATGAGAGCTTTAAGAATAACAATCTAACCACAGTTAAAACTTCATAGTGCTTCTTATAGAAATACAATGGACGATGATCAAACTACGTGGTGAGTTGGTCTAGCTGCTTTTGGGTTTGTAGCAAGGCAACATATCACAGCAGAAGAGTGTGTCAGAGGAAGCTGCTCACCACATAATGGTCAGAAAATTTGAAAAGACAAAGAGAAAGGATGGGGAGAGCTGGGGTCCCAACATCCCCTTCTACAGCATACCCCTGATTTCTTAACTTCATTCCTCTAGGTCCCACCTTCTAAAGTTTCTACCCCTTCTCAGTAGTACCATGAACTAAGGACCAAGCCTGTGGTTACACAGGCCTTAGGGGGAAATTTATCCAAAATGTTAAGACTAACCTTGTAATTTTGTCTTTTACATTCTGGCATCTGGCAAAGGACCCAAAGGTAACTGCTGACGACTCCCAAGATCCCACCTCCAGAAGAGGTGCTGGAGCCCCTTGTGAGGACCCTCTTTTTCACATAGAGCTCCAAGGATTGTAAGTTCTGGTCAGGTCAGACTCCACTCTTTTTGCTTCCCTCTATCCCATCTTATTTAGCTTTCAAATCCATTGTTAGTTTGTGTTATGAGAGAGCTCACAGCTCTGGAGACTCAAGACTCTGGAGTTGGCATCAGGTCAGCTTTGGTGGGTGCCTCATGGTGGATGAAATTATAGCAGTCAGAAGTGAGTACAGGAGCAAGAGGGCCCACCACAAGACAGGAAGCGAAGAGTGACTAGTGACTAAGTGAGGTTCCATGAAAACTATATTAATCTGTTCCTAGGACTCATGCTGAATGACCTAAAGACCTCCCACTAGGCTGCCTCTTAAAGGTCTCCCCACCTCACCACTGAAGACGAGAACTTCAACACATGAACCCTTAGTAGATAAACCTATCAGCTATTTATACTTGTTAAGGAAGGCAAGGTTGTATTGCAGTATTGCCAAAATTCTATGAAATTGAATCATTATCTTTGTCCTTGGGCATGATTGAAAGGGACAAAAGAAAAAAGTTAAATACACAGTCTCTCAAATTATCAATGTTTAAGTAAAATAAAACAAAACAAAAAACCAAAAAAACACATTATCAATGTTTAAATTAGAAAAATCTTTAACATATAAAGCATCAACTTAGTATGAGGAAAATAAAACAAGAACACAAGATCCTCCTCAATGGCTTGTCCCTGACCTCAGAAAACATACCTACACCCAACCATATTATGATGGCATCTATTTTTAGCACACACATTGGAACAAACATTTCACATTCCTTCCCCACCTCCATGTAAATTCCTAAAACACTGCTTTCTAGGATCTTCCAACTTGTGAAACAAAACATCAGCCTCAGAGTTTATAAAACCACTAAGCTATCGATCTTTTTAAAAACGTGCCAGAAATAAAACACAATTAAAAGTGACTAAAAAAATATATGGCAACATAACAACAATACAGAGCAGGTAAATACACGCAGTGATCTGGATCCTGAGTCCTTACTGAGTCTCCACAGCTTGAGGCCCAATGCTCCTAGTATCATCAAAATGAAGGATCTGACGCTCATCCATGCTGGGAGGGGGGGGAGTGTGTGGGGGGAGAAACTCTGAAAATGTAAAATAGTTTCAGACTGATTTTTCATAAGAAAGGTGGAAAATTCACTGTGTTTAATAGTTTCTACTTAGCAAAGAATTCATCTTTCGTATTTTTATAAAGCAGGTTTTTTTTCTGTGTTATCAATAAAAACTAACACTGACCTTCCTCCTGGAAGGTTAAACTTCTAGCTTCTGTTTGAAACGCTAGAGTGCCTTCTCTCAGAAGAAATTCTACATATACGTGCCGCAAGCAATGAAAAAGAATACACCATCACTCCGACTCTTCATTAGTCAGAGGATCTTGGCAACAGCAATGCTACTTGTATACGGTCTCTGCATGAAAAACTGTTTTCAAAGGTAACCTTGCCAAGGGCTATGTTCTGTCTTGGCGAAAGGAAGCAAACTTTACTTTTCTACCAATCGGTTTGCTCTGCATGAGAAACAGGTGTTAAGGTACGAAAAGGGGCTTGGAGCTGTAGCAAAATAAAACTTACCCAAAGTAAGTTTCATCTGGAAAAAAAAAACACAACTCAGATAATAAGCCTGCAGGGCCAGCATGTTTTTGCAAAATGCAAATCATGAAAACTGGTTAAGGGATTAAATGCTCTTTTGCAAAAATGACCATGGAGATTATAATCATTAATTAAAATCATGTAAATAATTTTCTGAAAGAACTCTCCCTTTTTATCTCATAGGTTTCAAACAGCCTAATGGTAAAAAGGTTTAGTCTCTGAAGAGATTCTCTAATTAAAACTAGGAATCTGGTATAATTAATACGTGTCAGTCCGCAATCTTAACCACTTAGTAAAGGCAGAGAAATCAAGTGCTAATGTTTCATAAAAATAAAATGAAATAAAATCTCCAAGAAAATGAAACTTTCATAGGGTCTATTTGCTATCAATACAGTAGGTGTCCCAGGTGAGACTAGGAACTTGTAATAGTAGATGAATGTTTTAACACTTACAGCTCCTATATGTCAGTTTTATCCATTTTTATTTTCTCTTTGGAGTTGCAACTTGACCCAAAAGTCAGCTTTCAGTGATTTAATTCTGGCTTACATTTTTGAATTGTCTAAGCTCCTTGATTCTTTACTTTTTTCCTCATTATTATCTTCACCCAAAGGTGAACCAGAGCAAGAAAGACAGGATGAAAGTCAAACATATCAATTTCAAATTTTGATTATATCATCTGGCATAGTTCTTACATCTTCCTTCCTCAAACTGGATGTCCAATTCTGTGACAGCTTTAGAGTTTATAAGTTTAATTTTATCCCCAATAACAGCTTAAAGAGCATAGTGAAGAAATTTCTATCAGGCAATAACACTGCCAGAGGCATTTATTATTAACTCTTGTCTCATTGTTACTGGTCTACCTGCTCTATTTCACAGTTTCTGACTTTTACTGATAAGCCATGGGGATGAGGAGAACTTGACTCCTGCCCTGCACACAGGAAGAGAGCTCTGGTTAAGCCTAGGCTAAGCCAATCAGCCTTCCCCTTCACCCCTGCCACTGTACTAACCTGGGTGTCCAGGCAAAGTTTGTTTTAGGACTTTCCTAAGCACTGTGTGAAATATCAACAGATGCTTTTTTGTTGCCCTGGACTGGGTGGTACACAGAGGTGAGAGGTCAGCAGCTTTGCAAATAGTGAAGAAGTCAAGAAAACCTTGGACTGAGAAATGTCTGAAGCCCATCCAACATCTGGGCCTCTAATACAAGCCAATTAAGTCTTGGACTCAATTAATATGAGATGCTTTTGTTATCTGTAATATAAAGAATCCAATCAATGTAATGTATACAAATCACTCAACTCAATTATGTGTAAGATTACAATATATTGCAGTAGAGACAAATACACTGTTGAGAACTCCTTCAAGCAAGGACTTACTGCTCACCACAGGGTAGGAAGAGCAGCCAGCTTTAGCTGTTGCTCCTTCAAGGTCAGCCTCACCTATAGAGAGCCACTTTATCCAAGCAGCAGCCTGCAACATTGCCTGAGCTAAGGGGTACTAAGAGTTAATATATTTCAGCCAGAAGCATGCGCAACATGCTCCAGAGCACCCCACAAGTTGGCCAAGGAATCTTTGTGGCTGTATCACAGTTTGAATTTTACCTCTGCCTAATCCTTCTACCTTCACACCTTCTTTCATGGAAGCTGAACCCCAATAAATATTTTAACCCTCAATGTTCATTTCATAGCAACTTCCAAACAAGCCAGCCTCGATAGTCGGTCCATTTCACATGATAAGAAAATGAGAAAAGAAAGTTAATCCTTACATGGGAGAAACCATGTAAGAAAATTCCTCATCAAATCCTTATAACCAAAATCTGCAATATATATTTTAATCTGCCCCACTCCTTCCCCTTTTCAATCTACCTTTGATAATACTTGAAGCAGGAAGTATTATTTCATACATTGGAATGGTACAATTAAGTTTATTGCAAATTTACTTAAAATTGATAAGGCATGTGAACAAAGTAGTATTTCTCATAAGTCACCAGTTTTTCATTTTAACATTTTGAAATGTTGTAATAACAATTCTTATTCTCATTACTGCTCTTTTTAATTAAAGATGATTTAATGTATAATTGAAGATTTAAGTAGGTGACAAGAAATACATGTGTTCAATCACAATTTGCCATGAAGCAAATTTCTTGTAAGTGAATCCCATTTTTTAATTAACTGTCTTTATAAAGTTGCAGATGAATTAATTGGACAACAAAATAATCACACCTGGGAATGTAGGTTTTCTTTAAAACTAAAATAGTTAAAGGTATAAACAACTTTCATAAAACGATCATTTAGGGATTTTACTCTCACTGCCTCATGAAAACATTTCTTGTACCAAAGATATTTGTATTACAAGATCCGCAGATATTCAATAATGTTTTTTGTTGGCTGCTCTAAAGCAGTATCGTCCAATTCACTCTCTCTTCCTTGACTTCTACTATACAATGCTCTTTCAGTTTTATACTTCCTTCTTTGCCTCTATATATGTTCCAAGCTTTTCTTTTACCCAGTCATCAAAGGATATCCCTTATGTTTTGGTAGAAGGGCTGTTTACCTTCTATTTCAATAGCAATTTCTGGTGTTCACAACTATACTTGTGTCTATATAAAGCAGCAACTATTACTAATACACAGATGAACAAAATCCATTTATACACTAATGATTTCAAAACAATTCCTCGATGGCATCTCATATTCCACATACCAAAGAGTGAACTTCTGACAGTCCTCTCAAGCTGCCTATATCAGATGGGTGATACAATCACTCACCCCTTAATGAAAAACCAAAACCAAACCGCCTTACATGACAGTTCTCTGTATCCCCAAATCTAAACCCATCAAGTCCTGTTGGTTCTGTTTCCAAAATATGTTTGAATTTATCTACTTTTCTCCATCTCCACTGGTACTTAACATCCAAAATGCTCTAGTCTCTTATTTAGAATGCAGTGAGCTCCTAACTGGTCTAGCTGGCCTGTGTACACAGTTCACACTCCTTAATCTACAACATTTCAGTGAAACTGCTGTTTTGGGGATAAACACCAAAAATCTATATATGGCTGCAGGCCTTGGATTTTCTGCCTTTTACCTCAGTCTCAACCTGCTCTGTGCTCTTTCCTCACACCTGTCTCTGGCCACTGGAACTTGTGTTCACTTTGATTCCCACTGTGGTCCCTTAGTGACTTCATTTCCCTCCAAACCCAGTGCTAACTACTCTTTCACACCCACTGTCAGGTAAGTCCTGCTTTTTTTTTTTTTTTCTTTTGAATCTCTGCTTAATCTCCACCTCCTCAGCGAAGATTTCCATGGCCCTCTGATTTTGCAGTTACCCCTCATTATATGTGCTGCCAAAGCGAGCATAGCAGTTACCCCCTTATTATGTGCTTAGATCCCTCGGGTCAAATAAAAGCTTTTCCAGTGTACTTTTGAATTTGGTTGTGATTGTTTCAGAAATCCTTTTTTTCTCTATAAACTATAAGCACCTAAAAGAGCTGAGACACATAGCTCCCCCCACAGCTGTTTAGTTTTGGTTTTGCTCACTATTACACCTGAAAATCCTGATAAAGTGCCTATTAAATAACAGGCACTCAAATCTTACTTGATAAAAGAATGACCAAAAAAATCAATAAATATAAGCAGAACTTTTAATATAGTCTGTCATAATTAAACACATTATAAGTAACACAAAATTTTTAAAGAATCTGAATATACAGAAATGCAGATGGGTATCATGGGACAAGACTGTAATATCAGTGCTCTTGGAAGCTGAGGCAGAAGAATGGCAAGTTCAAGCCCAGCATGGGCAATGACAGACTTAAGAGGGACATCATCTCAAAATGAAGGCTGAGGGTGTTGCTTGGTGTAAAGGTCCTGGTTTGCATCCAGTATCTGATTAAATAAACAAATTCGTTTTTGAAGGGGCTGGGTTCAGTATGAAGACCTTTGGTTCAATCCCCAGTATCATCCTCTCAAAGAAAAAAAAGCTTGTATTTTGATAAATTTTCGGTAAACACTTTTTCACATTTGTAAGTTTGAATATGGCACATAAAATGAGAGCCTTCATCTTCAGTCTTCTATACCTTCTTTCTTCCATTTCCTTTCACAGGATGGCCCCAGCACCACACCCCCCTCCAAAAAAAAACTGAGATTCCTTTCACTGGATGAGTCTTCTTGGGTCCTCCATCCAGACAGTGTGCATCAAACCCAACTTCTCCATGTTGCTTCTCCTGACTTAGGTACTGAGCTGTCCCATCTTTTCAGCCAAAATATTTCTTACAGCAGAGGCTGGCAAACTTTTTCTCCAAAGGGCCTGATAGTAAATAAAATATTTTTTTTTTCCCAAATTACATGGTCTCTGTCACAATGACTACTTCAATACCATAGCATGAAAGTCCACAGATGATGTGTAAATGAAGGAGCAAGAGTGTATTCTAATAAATCTTTACTTCTAGACAATAAATTTGAATGACATGTACTTTTCATGTCATGAAAACTCTTACTTTTTTAGAAAAAGTACTTCAACTTTTGACAATGTAAAAGCTAGTTTTAGCCTATGGGCCATAAAAAAAAACAGGTGGTCTGTGTAGTGTTTTGACCTCTGTCATGTAAGACACACCAGGAGTTTTCAAACTGCACATCTTGCAGTTCTTATTATATGAGATTATTTTAAGGGGTTTTCAAATGTCCGGCCTTATTTTATAGGTTGTTAAATGTTAAAACCACACTCATAATGAACACATTTAGTATACATGTTTTATATACTAAATGAGTTAATGAATTATCTTGTGCCACCGAGGTTTTTATGTTTGTTTCTTTTCCTATGATGGAAGGTGGACATTTAAAAGAAATTCTTCTGTCATCCTAATTTAACTGAAAATTGTCACAATGTGACTAAACAAAGCAAACAATTTTTAATGAACAAAACCTTCCTATCTACTATTATTTATCTGTGTGAAGCAAGATTTTTCCCTAAAATGTGTAACCTAAACAAAATACAAAAAAGCTGAGGGTAATACTGCATTGGAACTGCTATCCAAAGTACATAACACAAAACTAGTAACAATAATAACAGTAATTAACATTCAGTGAGTCACTACCACAGACCAGAGACTCCTTTGCTACTTAAAATAGTCTCATTTCTCAAATAACTTCTTGAGTAAATGTTATATGCATTTGAGCTTGTGTAACAAAATTACAGTAATAAAATAGCACATTTCTGTTTTCTGTTGTTGTTTTGCATACAACTTGATTTGGAAAGAGGGGTTTTGCTTTTATTTTTCCTTCAATACACCACCCGTCTGAGTACTTTATAGCATGCTTCATGTTATTATTATTCACTTTTCTCCTATTTGGTTTACACAGACCTTGCTTCTTTAACCAGCTTGCTTCTTGAGAACAGAGATGAGACCTTATGCTCCAGTGTTCATATACAAAACACACACCTTATTTACTCCCCTAAAACGGGGCTTGGCCCAGAAGACCCCCAGGAAATATACTGCTGCTTAAAAAAGTGAGTTTTTTAACTTACTTTGTGAATTCCTTACATCTATATTTTGTGTGAATGCGTTTCAGTTAAATTGAGGTACCTGTAAGAATTCTTGTACATGGGGTATTTTTTTTTACATGGGGTATTTTTAATATATTCTAATACTTACATTATAATTTTAGTAATACGTGGGCAGCAAAATATTTAGTTTTACTCAGAGTAAAACTAATCTACAGTAATATGCTTACTTTTGATAATTTAGGTGTTGTACACTTTTGCCTAAGAAAACACAATGTCCCTCCTCTTCATATTCTGGCATTAACTTTGGTACCCTTCTGACATCTATTAGGCTGCGAAAAACTGTGTCTTCAGACATCAAGTCTTTTATTTTTAGTTCCACATAAACTTATTTGAATGTACCGCCAAAAATTTACAAGGGTCTTTCTTGTGAGCAAAAATCAGATAAACTCTCCAAAATTTCTCCCTGTTGGCTCATATCTGGATATTTCCCTCCTAATAACCTTTCACATGCCAGGGAGAGGTACACATAATGATAGTGCACAACATCTGGCCTTCAGAAACTAGAGGGTAAGGCTGCAGCTGAGTGGGTTTATATTTATATAAATATGAAATTTACAAAATTTGGCGTAGTTTTCTTTTTCCTACCAAGAATTATTTATAGGTCACAGTAAATGCTTTCCCTAAAATGAGTACACAAATGATCTTTTCAATTGGATACCTGTGGGAAGAATGTTTCCCAAAGGGAACAGAATGAAAATAAGCAGTAACTATTAGATCCATGCATACTATGAGCATGTGGTATTTTCAGAATTTGATTCTATCTTGTTCCAAGTACAAAAAAGCTATGAATCAAGAGACTATTGTGTCCTATCTTTAATTCCCAAATTATTAAAGGTATAATCAAACTGTGAGATAATTACCCGAAGAATCAGCAACAAAGAGAGAGAAACAGTGTTCTTAAATCATTTATTTGTCTACAAATAATAAAAAATGAATAATTAAAAATTTAACTTTGTGTATGCACAGACTACTTATCTCCTTACCACCCCCATACATGCCTTGCACATAATTCTAACTATGCTTCCAGGGAAAGTAAATTAAGATTCGATTTCATAATTTATTAACGTAACTGGTAAATACTTCGCTTTTGAAAAATATGCATTTTTTTCTGTATTTTGCTGGCCACAATCAACTCTTATGAGAATGTTCCTACTAAAAATCTTAATCTGCTTTTTAAAAATTTAATTCAGTAAATTAGTGCAAATAGCCATTTTTCACTGGAACTACTGCCCCCTTGAGTTCTCTAAGAAAACTTACTATCCCTACTTCATTTTGTCAGTAATTTACTAAAGAAAAGTAAAACTTTGAGAAAGCAAAGTCAAATCCACTGATGTAGACCATTAAAATGATTACTAAAAAAGATTTTCTTTGAATTTCTAATAAGGAACTCTTCTTGAAAATCTGAAAATGCAATTTACGCTGTTACATATTCCCTAAGGGTCACCAATAAAAAAATATTACATGATACACTGTTTAGTGTCTTAGAAAATTTACCCTTTCTACCCATTCAAATTCACACTGACAGTTTTAATGTCTTTTGATTTAGTCATTTCACTACATATTTGCAAAGATTATATGCAGAACTCAGAGTTAAGTGGGTAGATCTGTCCAAGGGTAAGTACAATACAATAAGATTTAAAATATTTAACTCAGTAGGGTGTCTATGTTTTATTCTAATGCTTAACTTTATTTGAAGATATAATGTAAATGTATGATAATGTAGAATGAAATAGAACATGATTTAAAACAAATCAAAGCCACTCAATACTTTGAAATCCACTGGAGCCAGAACACATTGGCACTTCCATTCTTAATTTTAGGTGTCTACATTCTCGTTTGTAGTTCCTCAATAACTTGTTCCAAAACATCAGCATGAAGTTTATTGTATAAAAATCCAAATCTGCACTTGCTTATAATACGTTCTCTGATGGTTGTAGAGTTCAGAGTCTTGGACACTTAAATTTTAAATGGTCACTTTACTATAGAATAGGCGCAAAACACAATCTATGGTGTTTAGAAGAGTTCCTTTTTTAGGCACTTTTTTGGGTGCAAATTAAGCTCTTTGTGTAAAATACATAAAAGAAAAGCTATTAGGCACAAACAAGCTAAGAAATCATCTCTTTAATAAAAGGGATAAGACTGTCTATCTCTATATATCATAGATCTAGAAACTTGACCAAATCCTGGTAAACTCAATGGTTATTTGAGGGAGGAGCAACCACCAATATTATCAAGTTTATGCTATACAAATGCCAGTAGGAAAAGTACCTAACACTATGTAACCAGTATGTACTATTTGGAGGAAAAACTCCAGAAAATTTCTCCATTGCTTATTCCAACTTCCTCCAATATCTTTCAAGAAAACTGTAACTATTTCTAAAGTCCATTTTGTTTATTCATATGGACAATATTCAGAAGTTGTTTCATGTATAAAAACGGATCTGCAGTTCAATAACAAAGTGCAAAGGTGCTACCACTGTTTTGTGGGAGGTAAGTCTTTCTGTAATTGAAAATGTATTACTTTTGAAATCTGTAATGGGCACTCATATACTGCTTTTAAAATGTTACTCACTGAGGCTGAGGAATGAGGATTGCAAGTCTGAGCCTAGTCTGGGCAATTTAGTAACTCTGAGACCTCATCACAAAATAAAAAATTAAAAAAAAATTAAAAACTACTAGAAATCAGTGCAAGGGCCAGGGAATCAATCCCCAGATTGCGAAAGAGGAAAAGTTACTTTCCAAATCATTTCTGAGGATTAATTATTACACGAATTACAATGATTAGGTACCTGATATGGAAGCTTAAGCAAAATTGAAAATGGTTTTTAAGGTTTATATCAAAATTGACAGAAATAAGGATGGAAAAAGGAACCAAGAGACCGTTTATGAAAAAAGTCAATGCTTATCTTGGCATGTATATTTCTTATTCATTTTATCAGAGCATTTCTATATAGGTAGGGAAGTAATACTACTAATCATCACATTAAGGAAAACAAAACTTGTTTCTCTGGCTGAACATGGTAAGTGACATATTTAACTTTTCTACATTATATATTGAGTTTTTTAAAAAACCAAATAATGTCAATTTACAACATTCATTTAAGAAATAATAACATGTTACATTTTTACATTTAAGTGGGTGCGTTTTTCTCCCTACTAATTGTGTTTCTATGTGTCTACTAGAACCCTACATTTGAAGATCTCAAAGCAACTTTTATAAATATCATCAGATGGCAAAAACTGTTTATCTCAAATATGAGGATAAAGAAAGAACTAAGAACAGAAATCAATGGGAACCTTAGATGCTTTCTCCTCTAATATGTGGCATTTACTTAACCTTTATTTTACTGTTAGGAAGAAAAAGAGGAAATAGTATTTATGCCCATTACATGGGGAAACTCAAACTACATATAATTTAAATAAATTATTTTAGTAAACTACTAACAAAGAAATTAGAGAAGTCTTCTTCTTCAGTCTTAATTCTAAACCTTATATAGGGTAAATAAAATGACTAGCTAATTAAATTAACAAAAGGTTACCAAGCATCTGTCTCAACAATTTCCTGATAACTGAGATGTTTTCTGTTACTTCACAAAATCTTAACAATATTTATTGTGTTATAAATATGTGATGTCTTAGGAAACTATTATGTACAATTTAGCTTTGTTGTTATTAGGCCTGAGGTAATAAATGGCAATGTAGTTGTACTTTATTTATAATAAGGGTTGATGAGATGATAAATGGCATCACTCATATAGTTTTCACCTTTTAAGTCAGACGCCAGAACAAAATGACACGAATTCCATTATTCGAAAAGAACTAGGGAATTTATGAACATAACTGTCTTCTTAGAAATAAGAAAAACTGATGAATCATTTTCCTAGACAGGTAAAATCAATGCCAGACATGGACACAGTCTTTATGCCAAAACATGACTTCTAAATATACAGCTAAAATTATTTTTTAAAAGTTTACCTCAACTGCTCTAAATCTGTTTAAACAGAATGATTACCATATCAATCTAGTTATCTTCCTAGACAGACTCCGTGTTTAAAAACTGTTATGCTGTTTGCAATGCGATAAAGTTAAGGAGTCCAAAATAAAATGTGAGTGATTACTGCAACACAAAATATTCCATCTGATTTCGTTCATAAATGTTAGTCATTCTTTGCAAATGCACCAAAGCAACAATTTATTTAGGAATGAAGAATCTACTTATGAAGTACAAGCAAAAAGATTTTTCCGCTTACTAAGAAACTATTAATTCATTATCAAATAACAATGACCCTGTGCAAATAGAATATATGGTGATTTTTTTTTTCCAGACACAAGCAGGAACAGCTCTTGAATTTGGTAGTTATTCACATGAGGGGATCTTATTGTTACAAGGCCCATTTTTTCCAGAATGACTTTGGAGGATGATCAAAATTAATATTAAACACATGGAAATTGTCCCAAAAGCCCACTGGAAAATGTGTTTTTATTACCATGGAGTGAAAGGTGATGCAAAGCAAGGGAATGTAAAATATGAGACGGAGATAGAGAAGACAGTCAAGTATTCCTGCCCAGATTAGGATATTGGATTATCCTAGAATAACTTCCAGAAGAACAAGAATTTAGTATTGAGCAGACAGAGACAAGATAGGCTTTTGTTTTTATATATGTGTGTGTGTGTGTGTGTGTGTACATACATGTGTGGTGAGGGGCAACAAATGTGCCTGGATGGTTATCCAGCATGCAAGAAAAAAGATCAAGAAGTCAGGAACCATCTGAGCAACCAGAAGACAGTATGAACTTCCAGGGTGAAGAGGGCAGACCTATGACAATGGCTTAAAAGGCCACGAGAAGCATGCCAAGCATAAGCATCCTACTTCAAATACTGCGCTGGACATTAGCATTGTGCTAGTCCACAATGGGGCCATAATTCGTATGCCTTGCTGCAGGAGGGCTTGAACCACCGGTGGAACATGCATGATACTCTAACTGGACAGTTTCTTATTAATTTTATAGTAATCAGATCCATTTGTACCAACCAGTGGTACAAGCTGCCTGGTGGGACAGTCATGCATGTACCACTGGTGGTTCCAGCTGGCGGGAAGACTTTGAAGAGTCCACACAGTACAGGAGAAAGAAGGCCAGTCCACAGTGCGCTCATCTGATGAACCGAGTACAGGAGCAGCATCTCGAGGGAACCTCTCGCCAGTCCCAAAGAATCAAAGTATTATGTATATTTACAAATGTATAAATGTAGTAATTTGGATGAAACTCGACCACTCTGAAAGTCAGATATAGCTCTAAGTTCCAGTTTTTAATAAAGGAACTAAGCAACTTATTTGTCTTTGCATGACCAAGGTCTCAGTAGACATTCACATCTCAGCTTCAGAAGAGCTATCTTCAGAGGAGCTTTCTCTGACTATCAAGCATCTTTCTATCCCTCATATCATGTTATTACAACTCTCTAAATCACATTTCATACTGTGTAATAGAATTTTTATTTATCTACTCGTGACTAGTAGAACGTAAGTTCCTTGAAGGCAGGAAACGCATATATTTTATTCACCACTAGATTTCTTAAAATAAGCTTGTAATGAGAGTAAATGAATATTTATTGAATGATCAATTAGACAAATGTATACACAGATGAAAACATGACAGAAGATCTTCAACAAATATTTAATGATTAATTGTATCATGAAAAGACCACATATTTAATCCAGACTACTGCATACTATAGATATGCTTTTCGTATCTACTAAAGTCCATGAAACATAGTGATTTTCTTGTTAATGAAGACTGTGATCTCTGAGCATTCACCTCCTGTCAACTTTCTGAGTTAACTTGCCACCAAAACCATTATTTTTATATGTCTCTTAAACAGAATGCTGTCAAGCTCTCCAAGGTTGAGAAAACAACTACATTTTTTATATGGAAAAAGTAAAAGATTATAAACATTGAAGTCTCTTTATTAGTAACTACACGCCTAGGATGTAACATTTATCAGAGAGTAGATGGCCAGTTCCTTAGTTTCCAAAATACATTACTCAGGGAAATAAAAACATTAGCACCAGATCAGAAAAGAGTCATCAAAGACTGGCCCCACCTACCCAGAAGTCATCAACACCATCTGATATTTCCATGGCCTCTGCTGCTAAAACTAACAACCTCATTAGAAAAAAGCTTTCCCACTGGGAATCCACTAAGAAATGCCCATTTGCCAGCTAAACAATTATCTATACACAAATATAAAATCTGGCTGGGAAGGGTGGAGCCCACTGTAACCCTAGCCACTCAGGAAGTTGTGGCAGGAGTATTACTTAAGCCCAAGAGTTCAAGGCTAGCCTGGGTAGCACAGCAACATACAATCTCAAGAAAAACACACGAGCCTTACTGTAGTTGATCAGAGGTTAAATTAATTCAAACAAAAAGCATAAAGCAGTTTACCATGTAATATAAGTAAATATTAACAGATCTATTGGGTTTTGGCATATGGAACATTGTAGGAGAGGCAAAATTCTACCTAGACTCTTGGAGTATTTTTTGGCTGAACCTAAGAATGAAACTGACAGAAGACATATATATCAAAAGGAGAAAAGCACACAAATTTATTTAATGTAAGTTTTATGTGGCACAAGGACCTTCATAAGGAAGTAAAGACCTAGTAAAATGAATTATGGACAAAACATTAGACAAAATTATTACACAAAGAGTAGTAAGTTGTGAAAATGTGACAAGTCAAAGATGCTTGGGCTAGAGTAGTTCACTGTTTGAAAAAGTGGGAGGTAAGCATTAGTCAGGCGATGTACAGCCTTCACTTGGCCTCAGATTCCCGCCTGTCTTTGATGATAACGATGATGCTTTCCATCTGGCATAAGGAGGATATCTTTCATATGGGAATTTCATCTACTTTCAAGAAACAAAAAGAAAGTCAGATTGATCTAATTGTACCTGCTGTTTTTCTAGTACCAATTTCTCAAAATAATCAATATTGCCACGCTGGCATATTTGGGGGCAACATGCTCTTAACGTCATTGCTTTTCATTCTCTTGTGTGGTGGACTTATTGTGGTCCACTTGAGCAGGAACGCCCAGCAGGACTGAGTTGCTGTGGTTCTGGGTGTAAAGGATCCACCTGAGGATGGGTGCTGACGCAGCATAAAGGAAAACAGGAGCAGAAGATGGGGCCGCTGTTTCCCAGAGAAGCTCTGTTACAGCTGGTTCTCCCAAAGGGAACCTGGCTGTTCTCATCGCAGAAGGAGCTCGGGGCCTTGCTGTTGTCGGGAATGGCTGCTGTTTGCTTCAGCAGAGCTCTGGTCTTCACCTCTGCTGCAAACATTGTATCCTGGGTCCAGTGTAGATTTCTTCAGCCTTATACTGCAAACATGGATGGTCATGGGGCATTGCTGTGAGCTCCCAGCCCTTGATTGGATCTTTCAAATATCCAGTGCATAGACCGACATTCTGCACTCTTCCTACATTTGGCTTGTGTATGTGAATGTTGCAATTTGTAAATGTCCTGTATTAAATCTGCTCTCTTACAAACCATTGACTCTAGTAAGGTAACTAGTACATCTTGATAACCAATAAAAATTTTCCACGTTCACATGTTCTGATGTCATAACTGTAAGAATCTATCTTTTTTTTAATCACTTTATAGAATTTAGTCTACATTTAACATGGGTTTACTGGTACATATTCCATACTAATGTTTTTAGGATTGTTTACCTGTGGATAACCAAGATGAGAAATTAAACCATCCTAATTATCCCAATGACCTAAACATTTCAGGTTCAAACTTTTTTAACATAGTTTTATATCCACAGTTAACAGTATGCTAAATGCAATTAAGTAAAGTTATTATTTACAAGTTATTCGCAAATAAATTTTTAAAAAATTTTGATGGTAACAGATTCTTGGAGTTTCTTTAGTAAGAAAACATTTCATCTATGGAACTATGATTCTGAACCATTCAGAAAATAATTTTTAACTTTTCATTATGAAAAATTTCAATCATCTAAAAAGTAGAAGAAATAGTGTAAAGAACTTTCATATATGCATTATCTAGGTCAACAATGAATTTATAGCGTGTTTCATTTATATGTTGACCTACTTTTATCTATATCGAATTGTTTTTAAGCACATCCCAGGAATTATGTCACTATATTTGTAAAATACTTCAGCATGTACTTTTGAAAGATACTCAGATTTTAAATATTTGCATAATGCATGTTCTTCACAGTTTTATTTAACTATTTATACCCCACCAGGAGTCTGGACTTACAACATAGAATTAAAATATGTTTTACAAGGACTCTTAAGAGGCTCGTCTTGATAACTTTACAGTATCAGCAGCAATATGTTTCTCTTACTCAAAAATTCCTAGCTTCTTCAGGTGCTTTCTGTCAGGCCCTATGGAATGTTTGTTCTGTTTGTAAGACTAAAAATTAGAAAGGAAAGGCAAGTTATAATGTCACAGTTTTAATCAATCTCGAGAGCTTAATTTTCCATCCTTTCTTTGCTTTCAAGGAAGAATTGCTCATAAGAAGATCAATTCATTCTTGGAATTGAGATGTACTGATACAAATTTAGACATTTCACTACAAATACAGATGGAGCTGTAAACATAATAAATCAGAACATCCGAAGTTCTATAGCAAAAAGATCTGTGATTACCACAGCTTTCAGAGGGAAGACATTTTAAGGACAGAAACAAACTGTCTACACTGCTCTCCAGCTTAAAGAGTTTGTTCTTCAAGCCTTTGATGTGAATCTCAGAGAACTACCAAATAAAAGCACAGGGCTATATCATTTCTTACATCAACCACTTATTTCTGGGCATACTCGGAAGAGAGGCATTCAAGAACCTCTTCAGAACTTTGCTTTCAAAGTTTAATTATGAATGGAATAGCATAGCAAGAAGACAGAGAAATTCAATGTGTGTACACAGACCTCTGTCCATGAGCCAAGATTTTATTTCCAACGGGACACAGAGCCTTCTATTTGAACAATGCCATGGTTAGCTCATCATACTGACACAGGGCTTGTGCCAGGATATTTAAGCCTTTGGATGTGCCACTATTCATTATTTTCTGGTGCTTGCCAAAGACTAGACTGAACCCATTCAGCATAAAGTTAGTGCTGTGCCCAAGCAAAGGAGGTCAAGGAAAACATGAACAAGTGTTTTGTATGCAGAATCCAGCCTCTGGCAGTGACTATTAATGTAACATTCCCAGCTAATTCCTTTCACTTAGAAAATGACTTTTGAACTAAATTAAGCTGCCACTATCCTGTATTTCAACATTAACTGATAGAAAAAGAAGAAAATACTTACAATTAGTCATTTAAAATATATTTTTTAATAGTAATTTTTCAAATAATTTTCTCCCATGCTTTTCAATAGTGCCTGGACTGAGGAAAAGTACTGGACCAAAAGAAACAAATTACTAACTGTAATATTCTGTGGCTTTAATTTTAATGAACAAAAATTTTCCAAAGCCATTAAAAATACAGAATTGAAATGTACAAGTCATGCCACTTCAGATGGGAGAAATGCTAAGGGTATACTTAGCAAAAATTCCAAAATAAACATCACAGAAGCAAGCAACCCTTGACAGAAACCTGTGTGAATGGGTTCACAGGTCCCCAGGAAGGCCGCACTCCATGGCTGGGACACTCAGTACACTGCAGGACGTAAGTAGCTAGGGTTCAAGTAAGATGAGAGATCAGTCTCGGCAGCTTGTACACTGCCTCAAGGAAGGATTAAATATAGAATGTTTTCTTTGAGGGGTGGCCATTACAACTTAAAGCATTTTTGTTTCCAAAGAGTGAGGCTCAAGAATAGGGGGAATCAGGGATCCTGGTTCCAAAACAAAAGAAACAAATAACTCCGCAATAACTTTTACTATTTTTAAATATCAAAAGTTTTAGTCCCAAATCAGTTTTCAGTCTCAAATTATGATAATAAGTTACTACAAATTTTAATTCCCTTTGAGTAAAAATAGCTTTATTTCTTAATGTTTTAGACTTAATGAAACAAAGCAACGAGTGCAGTGAGTAAAGCAATCAAATTTCTAATTGGACAGACTGAATCTTACTTTGTTTTCTCACTAGTCACTGGGATGGTAGGCAAGTTATTTAAATCTTCCTGAACCACAGATTCTAAATCTGTGAAACAGCAATAAGTCCTACGTTACTGCTTTGAATTTCAAGTGTGTATGTTGGAAGGTGAGGCATCTTCAGATTTCAACTGAGTCCTCTCTGTTGATCTGAAGAGTTCAAGTTACTGCCTAATTTTAGCCTCTTCTTGGTTTTGCTCTTAAATTCATCATTGTACAGTATGTACTAATAGACTCTACCCTCATGAGAAGGTATTTCTGTAAACACAAACTTAGCAATAATGTTCCTCTGTGTGTCGCTAATGCTTGTATGTCTAAAAATTTTTAAGCTGGAGAAACATGTAAATAACATCTTTTATAAGATAGAAAATCTTATGACAAAGCAATTTTCTCATGATTTTTTTGTCAATAACATTTACTATTATAAACATCAGAAAGCATAGTTGAGAGACTAAATAAAAATGTAATATTAATAGGAAAAGGTAAAGTACATTATAAACACTACAGTGAAGCCAGTCAGAGGGAGGAAAGGATATTTGTCTTGAGATCTTGCAAACATGTATAACATCTTGTGAAGCTGTAGGACTATTTCATTTTTTGCCTCTAAATGTTTTATATGAGCCAGTTAATCTGTCCTTGCTCTGATTTAATACCATCAGCTGTGAATTCACTTGGGTAGAATTTGGAAAGAAATCAGAGCAAAAGAGACCCATTCTATCAGCTTCACACGATTAAGCAAAAGGTAACCTGTATTCAGTAATTCCATTTCAAAAACTTCAGAAAATATCCTGCAGTTTATGGTTTTAAGATTCAGGCCTTCCACTTCCCAGTGGCAAAGGAGCATAAAATTCAAACTCCGTTCATTTGTAAATGCACAAAGATGGGCCACTGCCTCAGTTTCAAACACAGTATACTTGCTGCTGCTGTTGTTTAAATAATCTTTTGGTGAATGGAACCTATCACTGGCATCTTTAATGAGAACCTTTGATGTAAAACACTACTAATCTAAGGAAAAATAAAACATTGCATGGATCAACGGGTTAATGAAAAATAAACGTAAATAAATTTAGTAAAAAAGGTAAATTTTGAGTCTTTATGTCATCATATATTTTATCAGCCAATCTCATACTCTTGCAGCAAAAACTTTTCATGTTTCAACTGTTTCAGGACAAAGCAGATATTTTCTTTCATTTACCACAAAGCTTACCTTCCATTTTCTCTGATGGAACATGTATTTTGGAAGCCAGTATAGCTTTTATTATAGTTAAAAGGATAACAGGATTCTTCTGCAGTTTCTATGTTGACTATATGTATTTTACTTCTCAAAAAGTTTCCTTTTCATTCTATCTTTCTCTCAGTCTCCAACTAAGTCACTTTTTATGCCTTTTGTTGAGTTTCCCTTTTTACTCCCCTCTAGCTGCTATCTTTTTTCTTCAAATCTCAAAGCAAATTGTGTTACACGTTATGCTTTGTGATGGGTCTTCTCTAATTTTATAAATTGTATTCTCTTCCAACCCAAATATTAATTTTATGCAATTGTATTTCTCAATGTTACACTTCATTAGAAAGATAATTTGCAGTAAAAATAAAGAAATTAATCAATCCTCTAAGAATTCTCCTGAATTTACAAGACATCAAATTAAGCTGTAGGCTCAAAATGTCCAGTTCAATGTACTCTGCTTATTGAGTATCTGCTACAGGATAAGCCTCAGTACATCCCTGATGGGGCAGAAAAAACCTTAAGAGTTTAAAATACAGTCTTTGTCCTCCACAAAGCTGATTTTAGTTGGAAAAAATAAAACTAATACACATGAAAAAGTTCAAATAGAAAAAATGCAGGCATAAAGAGTAAATGATTTTTTCAGTCAGTGCAATAGATGATCTGTAGTTTTATGATGAAGCAAGTGCACAATAATCTGTATAGAATTTTTGTAAGCAATTTATTGGAATATATAATAAAATGGATGGATGGATATATAAGGGAACTCTGGGGAATAAAAAGGACTACTTTTTGTTCATACGATTCTGATATGTTTGCTTTTTCAGGGGTGAATTTCTTTTTGTATTAAATAATGACCAAAAATAAATAAAAAGGATTCTAATGAATGCAAAGAAGGTTTCTTGGAAGAGGCAGACTGGAAGGGTCCTTGAAGGCTAGAGAGAGAATGACAGGTCAGGGCAGCAGCACAGGAGAGGGCAGAACCAGAGAAGAGAATACCATTGAGCACCTGTGAAAGCCTGAAGTTGTGTCAACCTGCTTCGGAAAATGACTCAGGCGAAGCTGTATTTCAAAAGTCTGGCTGTTTGTAACTGATAAAGACTTTGACTTTATGTTGTTGTTAAGTCTCTAGACCTTGAATGTATGTTCAAAGTTGCCTTAAACTACAAAGGCCAAGGATAAGATATAGCTTTATTTGAATAAATTCCTAAATTATAAGTATAAATAAGAAAAATAAGGGAAAAGATTTTAAATGTTAAAAAAGACATGCTCAACTTTTAATTATTTTAATATGTAGGTTATCCATTTCATTTTGTATCTGAGACAAATTATAAATTTCTTCTAAAAGGAATAAAACAGGTTACATTTAGCATTCGAACTTTCTGCTGATATAACTATTTCTAATATTAATTAATAGTTACAAAGACAGAAAAGAAACTTAGAGCACTTTTGGGCTTAATATTCTATTAGAAAAGGATTGTTAATGCAAATCTACTTAATATATCCTCTTATTTATTTACTTAAGAAACAAGCAGGAGAGAGAGAGAGAGAGAGAGAGACAGACAGACAGACAAGGAAGAGCACATCTGGATCATCACCAGAAAATGAGGGATTAGTAGCTTCATATCAGACAGTGGGAAACTCAGGCTCCCAAAGTGAAGCCACTGATTTACTCAAGATCACTCAAGCAATACGTGGTAAGTAGGGACTTAAAGCGAATTCTAACTTTGTGGTTCTTTCTCCTCTACCATGACTCATAAACCAACCACAGATGTATCAGGGGAAAATGAAAGTGTAGAATAGACAAGCATGCCAGATTTCCAATTCTTTTACATATGAAAATCTAACGAAAGACAAATTGAAAAGACAAACAGTAACTAGTTGTGGTGCAAATGTGGAGAAACTGGAACCTTTACATACTGCTAGGGGAACTGTAGAATAGTACAACAAAGCTTAAAAAGGAATCTGAGAGTTCCTCAAAATATTAAACCAAGTTATCATATGGCCTGACCATTCCACCCCTACAAGTGTATCTGAGAGAAATAAAAATATATGTCCCCACAAAAAATTTATGTATGAATGCCCACAGTGGCATTATTCATAATACCTAAGAAGTAGAAACTATCCAAACGTACATCAACTAATGAATAGACAGAAAGAAAATGGTACATCTGTACAATGGAACATTATTTGGCACTAAAAAATGATGTATAGAAATGGATGTACGTTACAATGCAGAATAACACTGAAAACACTGCTAACTAAAAGAAGCCAAACATAAAAAGAGACATATTATTCCATTCCTATTAAAGGTCCAGAACAGGCAAATCCATAGAGACAGAAAATAGATTGAAAGTTGCTAGAGTTTGAGGACAAGGGATAAGTGAGAAGTGACTTTTGTTGATTACATGATTTCTTTTTGGGCAAAAGGAAATATCCTAAAATTAGAGAAAAGTGATGGTTACATAATTTTATAAATATTCTAAAACTACTGAGTTATATACCTCAGAAGAGTAAATTTTATGGTATTTAAAGTATAATGTAATCAAGTTGTTATTTAGGAAAACAGGTAAAAAAGGAATGGTCAGAAAAATATTATAAAAATCAGTATTTTTACAACAGAATTTTTTCCTTAAAAACATCTGAATACTAAATACAACTACGAAAAGTATATTATTTTGGTGTTCTCTGTTATTTAGATGAAATAAAGATGTGTACATTTTAAAAATGTTCAGCAATGTATGCGATTAGTGATTATTTTGTAACTCATTATATATGCAGTTTTGCAAATATCATTTCACTAGGCTCCTTTACAGAAAATCTCATTCTTTTCATTCCACAAACTTGAAAAAATAAAAACATGAAAAATAAAAGGAACTGCAGAATTCAAACTGTCTTCATAAAATATATGAATAGAAAATGTGGAGAGATAAGGCAAAAGGTGTTTGTGCAGGAATACATGGCACACACATACATTAAATTCCCTTCTTTTGAGCCATAGGGATTTTGCCAGGGTCAGAACGGTTATCCATTTCCTGGGAGCTGACTCAGATTAGCCCTTCCCATCCAGTCACTCTGTTCATCTCGCTGCTGTTCCGGATCCTTCCACTGAATGTGTGCTTTTAAAACTCCCCTTACTTTGATTCTATATTTATTGAAATTGAGTTATTTATATCCTGAGCAACATCTTTTTTGCACCCTGTATTCCTCATTTTGCTAAAACTTGAGAATCTGTACTGTGAAAAATAAAATGGCATTCTCCCCTTACATTTGATTCAACACACATGCTTATTTCTCTGGAGAAGCACGCTGTAGAGGGAACAGCTGAAATGTGGGACCACATTTCCTGTTCCAATCCCAGAGCTCTTATTCACCTATAACTCTATGAACCCAAGGCAAGCTACTTGCCTTCTCTGAGGTCACGTTGTACTTTTGTTTTGTTTGTTTGTTTTCACCCTGTGATGGTTGGTTGATTGTGTCAACTTGTAAGAGAAGCTTAACTAAATTGGTTGAGCAATTCTACACCCTAGGGTGTACAAGATCCACCCTAGGGCGGCCCATTCTCTAGATGGTATAAAGGGGAAATGAAGAGAGATCTAGGCCGGCCGGTTTCTTGGGATCGGTTTTGCTTCCCTTGGATCCCTTGCTCCAGACTTCCACTTGGATCCTTGGAACTCCAGACCTTCACTTGGATTCTTCGTCACTCTAGACCTTTGCCTGGATCCTTCAGACCTTCGCCTGGATCCTTCAGGCCTCCAGACCTTCGCCTGGATCCTTCGGACCTCCAGACCTTCAGCTGGGCCCACCGGATCTCCAGCTTGCAGACGGACCCTCTGCACGCTTCCATGCCTGACTTGTAAGAAACCCGAGGAAGCCAAATTGTAAGCTCTCAAATATTTATATATCTACCATTGTATCTGTTTCTCTAGAGAATACTGACTAATACACACCCTAAACTAGATAAATGATAGTAACTTCATCCCAGGTTTGTGTGAGGATTAAATGAGTTAATATATGTAAAGCATTCTGATCACTGTTGCACACATTATGCATCATGAGCACAGCCAGAGTTAGCTGATTCATCAATAATGAAAACAGGAATTATCTGTACTTTCCTACTTTATTTGCACTTGGACTAGGGTCAGTCTTATGCCTGCCAGGCCTCTGGGCTGAGAGAGAACAGGGTAAAGAGCTGGACAGCTGTCTTTATTCCCACCCTGCCCGTGCTGCTTAAACACAGAAATCATCCTTTGGCCTTGTGGGACCATACTGGAAAGAAGGAACACAGCGTCCATCACTGTTACCACAGAGAGGAACAATAGGCAACAGAGATAGTACACAATTAAATAAGAAGTATTTTAACTCCCAATTTACTACGCTTTTGCTATTCTGTTACAGCTGAGTCCACTATTCCTTCCTTCTCAAGCCACACGGCTGTCAATCACTCATTGCTATTCTACTCAGGAAAGGCCAAATGGGGTGGAAAGGAAGAAATAGTTTTAAAGAAACTGATCTAGAATCTTCAGTGTCTCATTTTAAAAAATACTACAACGAAACTTTCCATAATCCTTATGGTGACAAAATAGCAAATACTAATTATATTCAGAATATATATCCAGCATGTTACCTCCTTACTCAAATACAGAATGCTCTTACTTTTCTGAATAGGAGGAAGCAGGAAAAAACAAATTTTATTTTTTCAGATCTAATCTAGGTTCTGAAGTTGCTTTGTGCAAGTACTTATCACCTCAAAACCTCTACTCTTTGCCTGCAGGGTACAGCAGCATCACAGGACTGAAATATGTGCCAAGAGAGGTCATCTCAACTTCTCTCTTCAGTTCCTACATCCAATTCAGCAGCAAATGCTGTCAACTCCATCCTCAAAATACAAACCTTTACATACCATACTGCTATACACGTCCCTGGTCTTACTCGCTAGGTATCATTCTTCAAACTATAAATGAAAACATGTTATTCTTCTATTCAAAACATCCCAATGGTTTCCCCTACCACTATCTGGTTTAAAGAATTACTTTTACTTGTTAACTATCCATGCCCTCTATTAGAATGCAGCTCCACAAAGACAGTGTCTGTCTGCTTGTTCACTATGGGAAGGCCAGGGCCAAGGATAGGGATATCAACATTTGTTGAATAAATGAATAAACAAACTTAAAGTGCTTAGAAAACTACAAAGCATTACCTGCTCTTTGGACAGAAATCATCCTGTACCCTTGTAAGGGCTCAGCACCTAGAATGTCTGATAGGTAAGCAGATGCTTTGTGAACAAACGAAGCTGTTATGTTAACGGATGATCAGATTAGGATAGATCTATACATTTATTTATTTATTTATTTATTTATTTATTTATTTTTTTTTTTGGTGCTGGGGATCGAACTCGGGTCCTTGTGCTTACAAGGCGAGCACTTTAACCGCTGAGCTAAATCCCCAGCCCAGATCTATACATTTAAATAATGACAAGTAGCTATTACGGAGTTTTAAATTTTTCTTTTAGCTCTCCTAATGGGAAAAACCTTTATAAATCCTTTCCATTTCTTTATTACTAAATTAAAAACTCCTTTAAAGTCCTGGATCTATGTTTTTATTTAAAACAACACAAATTATGGGATGACACCCCACTCGTTACACATATTTCATCTATGAGCCAAAAGACACAATTTCAAAGACCTAGTGGGAAAGTAAAACACAGAAAAGGCAGGGAAACGGCCGTGATTTACAAAAGGAAGGAGAAAGGTTACTGAGAGAATTCATGAGGTTTAGAACACACTTAACCCCAAATGTGGCACCTTGCATTTGAGGAAACAACAGAAGCACTAATGTCATGTTCGCTTCCTCCATTTGAGTCATAAAATCCAAGAATTTTTTGCTTTCCCCTGAAACAGCTCATAATACCCTCATGTGAAAGGTGCCTTCCATATACCCAAAAAAAGGACCACCCTTCACCTCTGAAGACACAGAGAAGAGTCTGAGCACAAAGACCTTGCCAAGTTCGTTCGATCATACCTTGTTGTCTAATTATAGAATTACAGTTTTCCATGACTATCAACTTGATTGATGCTAGCATAAAAATACACAGGTTTACTTATTTTGTTAAACCTTCACTTCTCATGAAGGCCTTTGTGTCACATAAAACTTAAAGTTAAACAAATTTTTATACTTTCATTAATTTGTCTTTTGTTATAAGGACTCAGCCACAATTCTAGAAATGGGTAACGACAGATATTTCTTTTCCCCCACAGAATGGAATACTGGCTAGAGTTTTACTCCTAAGAACTCCAAACATGTAGTATTATGATATTTAATTATTTTACTGCATATGTTTAATGTAACAGTGTATAGTAATGTAAGAACAATACACGATTAAGACATTTTGCTACATTTTTTAGAATAATACTGAATTTTATCCGAATCATTTTTCTGACTTCCAATTCATTAAACCTACAGAGATTGGGGTGGCAGGAGTGGGAGAAGAAACTTGTCCATCTGTTAAAACTACAGAAACAATCATTTTTATCCTTTACAATGATACTTTCTTCTAAAAATATGTCATATGATAGTCAGGTGCCTTTATTTTCTTGTCACTTACAAGTCGATAAAGCAATTAACATCATAGCTAATAGGTATGACAGTGTGGTTCTGATCCCCCATGCTGCCTGCGGAGGGAATGCGCACACCCCTAACCTAAGCTGGCTCCCCGGCCAGTCAAGCACAACTCATTGCTCCGGCAGCTCTTGTTCTCATTCTTTTTCAAATAAGCAGGAGAAAAACTATTGGATTCAAGACACACTCACAGAACCTGAAGCATAATTTTGAATTAAGTCTTCTAAAACCTTTTCTTTGAGTTTAATTTAAAATAAATTCTTCAATAACACAGGCTATTTATATTAACAATTTAAATGGACTAAAATGGGTATTTCCAGATATAGAACTTCTGACATTTCTTAACTGGCTATTAATGAAAAAATTAGTTTGTTAGAGCTACATCATTCAAGAAAAAAAGGAAACCTATATGGGATTGGAGATTTAGCTTAATGGTAGAGCGCTTGCCTAGCAAGTGCAAGGCCCTGAGTTTGATCCCCACTCCACCCCCAAAAGAGGAAATCTATGAATTAATGCATGTATTCACAAATAAAAGTGCTACTAGCTGGTGAGAATTAAATTATAACTAATGGGCCCTTTATTAATTTTCTAAATAGTTTACTGCTTGAACGTGGTTTCTTTACTTAGAATACTAATTTCCAAACAGAGGAAAATACGACACAAGAGTATATAATTTCAATTTTCAAATGCTGAGTAATGTAGAAATTCTTTAAAGCATTTCTTATTTTTTGGTTCAAGAATTTAACATTTTTAAGGAGGATCATCACTTGTGAATCCTACTGCTATAAAATTTTCTATTTTACTACATCATTCTGTTAAAAACAAAGCCAAATTTGCACTTAAATATTTCACAGTACCATAATTTGTTGTACTTTAAGTAGGAAAAGTCCTTAAATTTTAATTAGCATGGAATTTTATATGTTTCCTCTTATCTTAGAGTGATAAAAATAAAATATCCTAATAGTTATTAAACTTAGGACCTGAGCCTCCCTTTTCCTCCCCATACAATGAAGAGTCCATATTCACTAGCATCAAGTCTCTCTCACTAAGACAATGGCAATAAGAAATCTTCAACAAGTGCTGGCCTGACCCCTTTCTTTTTCTACAGATCAAGCTGAGCAGCAAAGACTGCTTGAAATTCAGCAATCACATTTCTCACCGTTCCAGAATGACCTATTTCGCACTAGAATGAACCAGTGAATTCATACATATAAATAACTATCTGCAGACACTGCTTTTCAAAATATGAACAAGAATAAGCAAAAAAAAAGTGAAGAGGAGCAGTAGTTAAAAATAAAAATGAAGGTTTTCAACTATTTGATATGATAATTAGAAACAAAACAAGTCTAATATATATAAGATATGTTACATTTAAAATCTTGGAATTGTCAATAATAATATTCATGATGATGCAAGCTAAAATAAGTTAGACTTTTTTCTTAAAATGTGTATCATCATATTCTTATTGTATATTTTTAAAGCTATCTTCTTTGAGAACTAAGAAAAAAATTAGTTGCGAACCATTTTTAGCAGTACCTACCTATAAATTAGTGGCTGTATCTTTCATTAACAAGTATTTATTGAATGCTATCTTACACAAAATGTAATTAATATGCTAAATTCTAAACAAAACATTTTCTAAGACCTACTGATCTCTCAGGAAGTCCTCATTTTTATAATTCCAGTGTATAAAATTACACATGCTAGCTTTCTTCATTAGTCCATGGCACTATGCTTTTTCATGTTCGTATTCCCAATGACTCATAAAATTCCATCACATAATAAGCTCTCAATGAGTGCTGGTCAAGTGAATTGATTAGTTGCCGCCTTGTGCTTCCAGAAGTTCAGGCGCTGTTCAGAGAACCCCCCACACAGGGACTGTCAGCACTGTGTCACAAACCTGCTGTCATGTACTAAAGGACAGGCAATGCAGGAGAGTAACCTGTGAGGGGAAGACAAAGAGGAAGAGCTCTTCAAGTAAGTAAAAGACTCACTGCCTGCCAGTTTTCAGATGCTACAGGGGAAGGAGGCCTTAAACCTGCCCAGCCAGCCCTCTTATTTCAGCAGACAACTGGAAGCTCCTTGACATGAAGGGGGCCAAAACCTGTGGAAAGAATACAAGAAAGGGAGGGTCATGTGCCAAGAGTAAGTGAGCAGGAACTGGAAATACACACAGGAGTCTAGCTGGGACTTTGGCTTCTGGTCTGGTCCTCCATAAAAAGAAAATACTAAGGCCAGAGAGAGAATTGTAATTAAGAAATGAAAGGAAAAATAACCACAGCTCACAAAGCCTAGTAATATTTGATATCTCTATAAGCAGGACAGAATGGCCTCCTGATTCATAGGGCATCAGTTGATGCATCCAAAGGACGGTATCTGAAGAGTGTGGGCAATTTAGACTGCAACGAAAAGCTGTTCAGGATCCACCAAAGCTTATAATAGCAAGCCACACATGATCAAAATGTGTCCAAGAAACTTTAATTCGCCCTAAAACCAGGCCCAGAAATACAGGAATACAAAAAAAAATCTGTACCAAGTGACATAACATTTACAATAGCAGGTATCCATCAAATATGCCAGACATGAAAAGAAACAGAAAAATGCATCCCATAACCAGGCAATCAACAGAAATAAATACATAACATGGATGAGAGAACTAGTGAACATGGACATTTAATCAGTTATTATAAATATACTACTGCTCAAAGAAAGTACCAGCACAATCAAGAGAGAAATGGAAGACATAAAAAGACCCAAGCCAAACCTGTAGAATTAAATGGCATGCTAACATGCTTTGAGGATCAAATATTCTAAACTTCAACATTACATTTTCATAAATCCTTAATTCCTTCCTCTGATATCTTTTGATATTTTAACTCTAAAATAGCAGGAAATTGGGAGTAGGTATTACCAAATTCTTAATCTTTCTAATATTCCTCACATGTCCTACCTCCATTTATAGAGAGGAAACTGCATTGTCAAAATTGCATACCATACAATGGTCAAGTTTACTGCAATCTAGAGTGTGCTATTATCACTCTCTTTCTCATATTTCTTACTCTTACCTGCTCCTCTTTCCCTCACATGTGCCAAAATTGTAGGAAAGGGGTTCAGCAGGAATGTGTTCTCATCCTGACTATTTATTTCTTCATTTGTTCAATAAATATTTATTGAATATCTTGTGCACACAATTACTGGGTAAGGTACTGGGGACATACTGGTGGATATGGCAGCATACCCACTCTACAGAATGGTACAGTTGAGGGGGTGAGGGTCTCTATAAGGAAAGATGGGAAGGCGTTAGCACTCACTAGCTTTTACTAAAGTAATCATGACCTAACGTGTCTTTAACATCAAATGAATATATGCCAAATCACTCTAATATTCAGAAAACTGTTACTGAATTGTCATAATCCAGGTGCTACGCGTAAGCCAGTACGCTGTTAATAAAAAGTCAGAAGTTTGGTAAAGAATGTTTCCTATTAACAGTCATAGTCGTTTTAAGATGATTCAGGCTCACATCTGTGAATATACAGCAAAACAAATTACTGTTGCAGGGAAGACAGAATCACGTTTGGAAAATTCTCAGTTCTTAAATTTGGCTTTCAATGTGTAAAAGAAGAAAGAAAATACGAATGTAGGTAATAAATGAAAGTTAATCAACTACAGTAAATCAGAACTATAAGCCACTGAAAATTTTGCAAAGGTACTTGCTAGACGTTTTAGTCTGAGGCGGGACAACTACTGCAGGACACTGAGACATTATCTCAAAGATAAATCTGATAGACTTCCCATCGGCTAAGCATTCCTCTCATTAAAAAGATCCAATTTTAAGCTATACCTACTTAAAAATCTGTCTCTCTTATATACCTGGAAAATGCGTCCCCAGAATCACCAACCCAGGATGTCCTTTGGCTTTAATATAATTCCTGAATATTGCACTTGAAATGGTCATCCCAGGAAAATAACTATTTTTAGAAAAGTGCTTTTTCAAAAGAAAATAGACAACTCAGGCATAAAAAAATTAAGAATTATCAAATTTAGTTTCTTATATTTTCAGAACTTTTGCATATGAAATAATTTATAATTATTATTTTTATGAGTCATTTAAAGAAAACTGTATGTTGTTTCAGTTATAAAAATAAACTTGTAGCAATAGTATTTTCATTACACAACACTGTTATAATTGAAGGTCGAAAGCTAATCTTAGTTGTAATTCTTGATAATAAATAAATAAGGAAGCACCCCCACAAAAGACTATATTTAACACGTGCTTATTTTACATATTCCAACTCCCAGAACTTCATTTCAAAATTGGTTATGGATTTGTGGTGCATAATAACGATTTGCTCACTCAAAGCACTTTCAATTTGTAAGTATCTGAGTGAGTTTATTTCATTCATTCCCTATAAGTTGTTGTCTCTGATTTCAAAATTATTATAAATTCAGGAAGACAACAAGCATAAATCATCATTTATATTAACTGGGTGTTATTGTTATTGAAAGACAATTAGGTACACATCACTAAATGTCTGATTGAAATAAATTAGGCAAGAAAATAATTTTATAGCCAATAATGAGAAATAGAGTTGTTGCATGTTTAATAGCCTCATACTGTGTGATGGTGTAGGATACTAAGTGACTTTTATATTCCTATCTGTGGACCTTTGTTTTTCAAGCTATGTATATCAGAAAGACATTCAAATGGGCAAAATATACCCTGATACTGAATGAAGCGCACAAATGCTTGGCACACTGCAAAACGTTTCAGGCTTGGTTGGCTTTTCAGTGCCTGAAAAGAGAATTAGAGATAGGCCACTGAATGCTAATCACATTGCTGCATCAACTCAACACATTTAAATTCTTAGGGTGAAAATATTTATCATTGACTTTGATGCTACATCATTTTTTAATATTGCTCTCAAGCTGCTATACAGAATTTCATGTCTAAGTCCAGAAAACCAAGGTAAATGACAAACATGTTACAGATTTCTTTTCTTATCTGGAATATTAAAAGAGTGCCTCTAATCCTACATAGACATTTAACCCCTAAAACATACTAGTTGCAATATGGTGTGTGCTTTTTCTTTTGGTGCTGGGGATTGAACTCAGGGCCTTCTGCTTGGAGCAACTCTCTAACCACTGAGCTAAATCCCCAGCCTGTGCTGTGTAGGTTTAAAAACATATATGAGATCATAATCCCTAAGCTTCTTCAAATGACTACATCAATCACCTGACAATAATTCAAGATATATAAGAAAAAATGAATAATTATCAGGAAATATATGAAGGGGTCAGGTATAGTACCCTGACAGAATTAATACTCAACTTTTGCAAATAAAGACATTTGACTCTTGCCAGTACACATGGTAAAATGAGAAAATTCATGCTACAAGGTGAAACAAAAATAGAAGCATTATCCACTGAATTTTCAATAAAATTTTATTTTAAAAATAGTTTAGTGTGCATAAGTGTTGCATTTACTACACAAAAATATATTTATAGTTATTTCAATTTTTTAAAAAATGCTCAATACACACAATGTACATATACATTGTTCCTTAAATTGTAGAATTATCCTCATTTTCTACATTTATTCCTTCTATGTAAACCCCGTAGGTACAATTCATAAGCAGAAGAGTATGGTGGGGATTGGTGCTACTTGGAAAGCACAGGCCCATCCAGTGGTGGTAGCTAAGACTCAGCTTAAGCGACCTGGGGAACGTAGGAATGAAGACACTATATTTTCATATCCTTCCATTTTTAAGAAAAAAAGAAGAAACCTCCTAGTTTCTAAACTTCTACAGCTAATTAAATGTTTAAAAAGTAATTTCTCTGAATACTTCTACAAAATGAGTTAAATATACGGATAATGTCTGTGAACAGCAATTGAACAAGATGAAAAGGAGCAAGAGTTGAAGCTATCAGAAATGAAAGAGAAGCCTGAAAGATACCTCCAATCTAGGTTGCTTTCTTCAGACAGATAAAATATTTGTCTAGTTTAAAAGCTGAGAAGGGCTGGGGATTTAGCTCAGTGATTAGAGTGCTTTCCTTGCAAGTACAAGGTCCTGAGTTCGATCCCCAGCACCATAAAAAAAAAAAAAAGCTGAGAAAGTTAAGCTCAAAGAGATTAAAAATAGCTTGTCCAAAATCACTCTGAAATTAAATAGCATATTAGGATGACCACCTTCCATAACTGTTTTTGTTTGTTTTTAAGCTTTAGCCACTGGCTTGAAATTTTTACTGAATAAGCCAAAACTTCAAAAACAAAAAGATGAAAAGATACAAATGAAACTTTAGAATGAAGATGTCAGTGAACAGAAACCTGCTTAGAAGAAATATAGGGAACAAAAAAAGAAAACAGAAACAAAAGAAATCCTAAAGGCAAGGAAGCATACAATGGAAAACATAAGGATCCCTGGATCATCTCAGTAAAATTACTACAGAATAGAGGTTACGCATACAAGTAAAATACAAAGGAGTACAGAATCAAGTTAGGTAATGAAGAAATTAACTGCAATCTAAGAAGGGATGGACAATATCATCAACTCAAACTGAACAATTAAAAATAGTCAAAGAGGTTAAGATAAAGAAAATAAAACAATGTATGATGCTGTTCTCAAGCAAAAGCTAAGAACACACAAATACAAACCTCATCACTCTAAATAGCAGCTCAGATACATCCACCATAGAATTAACCCAGATATTTAATTTATAGTTCAGTAAGCATCCCTGAATCCTTAGCTTTAGCAGGGCAGGCTGATATTATAATTCTCTGCTCTTGTCAGGCGAGTATCCCTGCAACCCCAGAGAAGGAAGGAATACATAGTAAAACCATGAGGTGGATCAAAACAATAAAATAAGTGCTTCTTATGACAGCAACAGATAAGGTGTTTGAAACATTTAAGAGAGTTTGATATATGAGAAAACTTGACACTTGGGCTTGTAATTTTTATTTAAATATTTAAAAGCAGCTGACTAATGGTAATCTTGAGATTTTAATTTGAAATATTGAAGAATTGCTGGACTAAGTTTACACACAGAAGTCTCAAAAGCGAATGACTAGTGCATATGTCCGTTGTTAAGTGGTATGTAAGTGTTCAGGAAGGTTTCTATTAGATTTATAAATCTGCTTGTTAAAGTGGCTGGGAAAATAAAGTATATTGAGGGTTACAGTTTGAGATGTCTAAAGGAATTTAGCTAATCAAGTTTAAAAATCGTACAAAATGTTTAGAGGAATTTTGTCTGTTAAATGTATAAACTAACTGATCACTAGTTAAGAAAAAATACAAATGAAAACTTTAAAAAGAATAAAATGACAAGATCTGTAAACTGAATTTAAAGGCTTAAGAACACTTAGTTTTATCCTTTCAAACTTTTTTTTAAAAAGAGTATCAACTAAAACACTGAAACTAAGAGTATTTCGTTCACATTGCAAAGATTCTCTCAAAGATTAAGAGTCCAAATGACTCTCTGAAGACTAACATTAATTTCTTCACTGAGGAGATGAGCATCTTTCAAAAGAGATAAGCATGGTTGACAGATAAGCATCTTTCAAACTTGAACTATTAATATATATTCCATGATGGAAAGTGGTACATAATTGGAAAAAAAAAGTTACTACTGTACTAACTATACTCTTATTAATTCCCCATGTATGTTGTTACAGGTTTGAGGAAGTCCTACATTAAAGAAATGTTTTCTTTTTCTTTCTCTGAACATGGAAGTTCATTTGATACTTAGTAACATCTTGCAAAATGGTAGAAAGTGCTCCAGGGAACATAGTTTGGAAAATCCTAAAGTAGATAGGGAAAAACTCTTCAAGGATTCTTTGTCAAAATGCTGAGCAGCATAAGGAATGATAAAGCCATTATAGGAGACAGAAGTTTCCAGTATTAGAAGTACTACAGAACAGTTGGCAGGCAGGCTGCCTTAATGAAATGGGATAGTTTTTCCTCGGGACATTTCCAGGATCCAAAGCCACTGTTTGTGCTTTCCTGAGCACAACACTGGAGTCTCTTCTTTTCTTAACACTCCATACATATACACGATTTTCACCACAATCTGTCTCTCTGGTGGTTCCAAAATCCTGACTTCTATCACCAGATTCAGAGTCAACTGCCTGAGGGATAGCCCTGACTTAAATTCAACATGCCCAAGGCTGAGTTCTTTCCTATCCATCCAAAAATGTGTTCGGCCTCCGACTTTCCACAGTTCTGCAATGGTATTCCATTTACCCAGACACTCAACCCCAAACTATAGCAAGTGCTAGAGTTCTTAGTCCTCAGCATTCATATAACTTAGACTTAGTGCAATATAATTTAATACCTTTAAATTCATCTGTTTCTTTCTATTCTGACTTTCATAACTGACATTCAATTTGTCATTACTTTTCCCCTGGACCACTGCAGACGTCTCTGGCAGGGTGCACTGTTTCTGATCTCCCTCTAATCCTTTGTATGTGGTGACTTTTTGTTTGTTTTTCAGTATACACTATTCAATGCTTTCTCTTTAGCTATATAATTTCCTAACTTTTTAGTATTTTTATACCATATTCATAATGCCTGCTGCTGTGGCCTACTTATATCTCTAGTGCCCTCTCTTACAACCTCCGCACTTATGCTATGTTCTAGATACATCCACCTTCTTGCACTTCTGGATCTATCTTTTGGCAGAAGTGCATCACCAGAAGATAGATCCACCAGTGTCATTTTTGCTGTTTGGAACACCCTTATTATTTTCATCTTCTAAAAGAAAAAGAAAAAGATAAAAAGAAATAGAAAGCTTCCTAACATTCTACTTTGGGGAGCCTTCCATGCTCTTTCCTTCTTTCTGTATTAATTCATGTACTTCATTCATCAATGCAAAAGGCACTCATTTCAAATTGCTGCAATGATTTGCTTTACATAACTGCTTTGTCCACTAAGACTGGGATGGCATGGTTGTTTTCTGCATATTAAGTAAATTATTTGAACATATAGCACAGTACCTAAATTGAGTCAATACCTCCCCAAAGTAATTTTTAAAGTTTACAATCATTTCCTTCCTTGTCCTATTCTCTCTTACAAACTCTAGCAGTCATGTCAGCTATCTTTATTTCTTCAACTGATGTTTTATTTTCCTTTAAAAAAAAAAGCTGTCCAACAGTAAAGATAAATATCTGCTTCCATCTTTTCCAATTCACATCTAAAACTACAACATATAATATAGTTTCAAATATCTTAATTTTAGTATGTCTCTCTCCCCTTTTGATCACAAATTCATATGCAAGAAGGACATGAGGATCCAAAAAGCTGAGGCTGATTCTGCTGACAGTGTCAGAGACCTTAGTCTTTCTTCCCCTATGGAGAAAATTGATTCAATTCAACAAATATTTATCAAGAAACCACTAAGTAGAAGTCAGCCCCAGCTAAGAAGATACCAGTTTTGCCTACCTGCCAAAAACGACTCGTGTCAGCAAGTCTTCCATTCTTTCGGAGCCTATCTACATACTCTAAGAGTACAATCTGTAATCTACAAGAAACCTTTCCGACAACCCTTGCTCCATGATTTAGGGGGGGTGTGTGTATGTATTTAAAAAATCTTAAGTATTCGATCAGACCACAGTACATATGATATTGTTCATCATCTATTTTATTTTCTTGTTTCTCAATTTCTTTGTCTTAAAGTTTTCTAGCCTTATGAGTAGGACCACTATTTCCTGCTTAATTTCCGTGTCACATATGTACTCCGCACACATTATGAATTTAAAAAAAAAGTGTTCTAAAAGGAAATATTCTAAAATTATGACTTTCCTGAGTCATGTATTAATATCTCCCATGTAACAAAAGTTAACTGATTTTTTTCTAATCAAGTTTCTAGAAAGTTAAGCTCAGATAAAAGCAAAAGAGGATGCCAAAATAAATAAATTCAGAGAATGTGATATTCTAATAGCCTCTTATCAGTCTTCTTAAGTGCCCAGGGTGAGGACTGCACAGGGTCAGAAGGAAAGGTCTCGCCTGACCCTGGTGTGGATAATCATGTCCTGAGGTTGTGGAAGGGGAATGCCACCAGTCCCAAATCAAGAAATTCATTCTATTCATAGCCTGGAATAAATTAGGCACTTTGGGGGAATGGAAACTGCTATACTCCTCAGGAGGAACTAGGGCTGTATGAGCAGGTCAGAGTACCTGCCTTAGGCATGTCAGGTGCCCAGCCAGCTGTGAAGTTCTTCCTAGCCTTGCTCAGTTGGAAGCAGCATAATAGGGACCATTGTTAACACTGAGAAAATCAGGACTTCAATTTTCAAAAGAGTGTATTTCCCTTTCTCCAAAGATCAAATGAAGAAAGTTCTGGAATATATACCTTAAGGATCAATGAAAATTCAGCATTCATATCTTTGTCAAAAAATTAAATAAGAACATCTAAGACTCTAATGAGAAGAAACTGGCAATATAGTAAATTGTTACTTTAATTAGACATTTTGAAGAATGAGAATAGAAGCCAGCATGGTAGCATGGTTTTCTCATTCTGAGATAAATTTAATTCAGTAACAGTAACAATTCCTGATCACCTTATGTTTACGAATATATTCTGAGAAAAAATTTAATAAAGATTAACATGACTAGATTTCCATAGTATTAAAATTGAGGAAATAAAGAGAGTGGCTCACAATGGTGAACCATCCACTGGCTCCAGAGCATTGCTTGATCCAGCCTAGGTGTTAGCCTTGCTTGTACCGTGTGCTCATCATTAAACCTCCGTAATGTTAACATATGCTGCTGCACTGTGTTGTCAGTGTTGACCTTATAGACAACATTCACCTACCCTTCATCTCATCCCCAAAAGTATGTGCTAGATAGAGAAGGGAAACTTATTTGAAAACAGCACCATAATGTTATAAACTTCCCAAAGGATGGCGAAGGACAGAAAATGCTCCTATTCCAGGTTTTTATCCCCTTGGAACAAAGAGGATACATTAGCCTAAATAAAACTAGTGTAAACCAGGATGCAAAATATTACTTATGATCTAAATTCAACGAAAAGGTGGCTGATAGAGAGATGAAAGTTATTTATATGATTACACAGTGTTTAACCTCCTTTGTAAGAGATGATACTTCCGATTTGGCCACTGCATGTAATAACCAAAACATTTTATAGAAGAGAATAAAATACAGAATTTTAACTAAAACACAGATAACAGCTCTGTGTACTGAATGTATTCTTGATGCTACTAACAATTAAGATTGTGAAGTTCCCATATTATAAGGGAAAAAATACTTACGAGTTTATTTTCCGATCTAAAAGTTTCACCAATGTATCCTTGGTGCCTAAAACATTTTCTGGCAACATAACAGACTCTGAAATATTGAATAAATAAATGAGTGTGCCCTTATCACTATATGTCACAAACACAAAACCGCAAAAGAATTAAGGACTTTCAGATGCGGTCCCTCACTGTCAATTGCTAAACAAATAGGCTACAATATTTAACATTTTTAAATTTTTTGGCAATTAATTATGGAAAATGATGATAGACACAAACACCCACGCCACACACAAAAGTTTGACAAAAAAAAATGTTTTTCTTGTTTTAAAGATGTTGAAAAGTGATACTCTGTATTTTTATGTATGTTTTATCCTAAAAACTTGATATTTATTTGGATGACTAACATCCTAATTCCATGCACCAGAAAAAGAATGAAATTAGATTAATGACTACTAAAAAGAATGAAAGACAAATTCTCTAAATTATAAAATTGCATTTTGAAAGTATATTCATTCTTTAGAACAAAATATCAACAAAAATTCTTAAAAGAGTTCATGTATGAAGTATTATACAAAGCATTACATATCATAATACATAGTTTTATGTAATTTATAAAATACTATAGATACATACATCTTACCTTGACAAAAATTCTTTGAAGTAGAGACTATCAGTTCCCCCATGTTAAACATGAGGAGACAAAGGCACATGAAGGTTAAATAACTTGCTAATAGGTCACATACTTAATTTGTAACAGAGTCAAGATCCACATTCAGACAGTCTGGCTCCTGAGTTCATGATCTTTATAACCAGGCCATATTTCATAGAGAAATGTATTTTAATTTTTTGTGGAAATATCATAAATTAGGTACATTGTAGGAAAACATAAAAATAAATACTTGCAGTGTCTTTAATAAAGATTTACGAATTTCCCTTAAAATATAGATCTAACATTACCAGGAATGTGAGATACCTGGATACAGTAAGAAAGAAACAGAAACAACCTCTATAGAGAATTGCCTAACAATAGAAAATTGACAATTAAAACTAATGCCAATTGTGTACTTTCACGAAAACAAGACCTCTGAGCAACATAAGCAAAGTCAGTGAGGCAAATGCAAATAACTCTTAATACTGTCTACTTCATTATTTATCTGCAAATAGCTTTAAAGAAAATGTCCACGAAATGCTGCCGAGAAGACACTGTTTCCACTTTGTACTGCAAGGTTTCATTCCTAGAGTGCTTCAGAAAACATGTTCCTCACAGTCACCTTTGACTATCAGCACGGCCATCACACTCATTAACCTAAAATTTAGTTCACTAAAATCTGCTTTCGATACTGCCAACACATAACCGTGCTCTGGGCCAAAGGCTGGGGCTGAGGAACACATACTGCTTCTCACCTTCTAGGCTATTACTTTTTATTCTTTAACTGCATATAAAATTTCCTACTTCACCATACCAGATCTTTTATGAAAAGGCTTTTTGTTGTGGGGGGGGGTAGTCGTGGTGCTGGTCGTTGTGCATATTTGCTTGGGTGAGGTTTTGTCTTTCTCTTTTTAATTTCGGCTTTTTCTTTTTTTCAATTTGGGCAAAACCTTTTGTAGGAAAGTTAAGATTCTCTGGAACTGTTCAAATAGTTCTATTTTTAAATAGCTTTCTCCTAGGAGAAGTGCATTAGCCTAATAATTTCTCTCCACTGTTTTCTTTTCCTTTCCACACAGGCAAAGCTCCAAAAAGTAGTAAAGAGCAACTCTTAAAGTAATCGAGGGACACCACCTACACATCAGCACGTACAGCATACTCCGTGTAAACCAACCCTAAAGGACAGATTTCAAACATCACTGTGGGCTCTGAAAGATATTCACCTACTATATTCATATTTCCTCCAGATAACTTTCATACAAACAAATTACTTCTTAGTATTTTAATATTATTAAACTTTTAGTAAAGATATCAATGAGTCTCTTTCCTTAGAGCTTATGTTCTGGGCTAAAAGAGAAAAAGAAACAGTCTGCGTGAAAGCAAACCCGAGTTTCTCCCTATTCTAAAGCACCTCACACTGTCTCAGTGTCACCTCTCATTCGCTGATGCTCCCTACTCATGTGTCTCTTCTGTACAACAAGGAGAACAACAACAACAACAACAAAATCACTGTAAAAATCTGAGACTTCTTACATTCTGCTACAGGTAAAAGGGAACCAAAACAGCAACTAACATTCATAAATGGTGAGTCAGTATCAGCATCTTCATATGCAAAACGTACCACACTATTATTAGAAGGCACCAGCGCAGTGAGGGACAGGAAGGCCTGCACAGCCTCAGGCTGTGAGCTAGGTCCCAACTACAGAGCGCCTATCCATCAGCATTCCTTTTGAACCACATTAAATAATTCACTAAATCAACTTATTTGAGTAAGAATCACTTCACACTTCCAATGTGATGTTACTAAAATGCCTTTAAAAAGTAAGAAAACAACATACTATACTCACTTTTATCTTTGTTTTTAAAATTGTGGCATTCTTTACCAAAATAAGGCCTGCAAATTCACCTGTAAATTTTAAGTCATTCGGAGGTTAAGTGTAAGATGATAAGAAGCTTTTATATTTCTTAAAGAAGCTTTTATATTTCTTAAATGAATGAATACTAAGACCAGCAGTTTCATACGGTATGAGATATGCCAGAAAGGAACCAAAGTAGCAAGAAAACTTAGTTTAGTTTCATTTACACAAATATCTAAATTTTTGACTTTGGTATATTTTTTAATTCTTCTAAGCCTCAGTTTCTTCACATGTAAAATAAGAAAGCTGAATTAGACAAACTGTAGTTCCTTAAAATTCTCAAACTCCAATCTTAAGTAAATTTATCTGAGTTTTAAAGAACAGACAAAATTACTGGTACTTAAATCCTGGAATGACTAAAACAGACGACTGCAACAGTATCCAGTCATACTGAGAAACACTTCATTTGCCTCAAAATGTTATTCTACTCTAATAAGAGTGCTACCCAGCCAGTAAGCAAATACCTGTACATTGAAAATATTTTTACAGCAAGCATAAACAGTTTGACAGTAATTTGTAACGTTCTCACGGGAAAATAACTTCTTCAATCTCATCTCTCTAGTCTACGTAGCAGTGCCAATTTATAGGCATATAAAATTCGAAATCTCTTCTGTGCATCAATTATAACTTATGCAGCTCCCTGAGCAGCATTTAAAAAGCAAAGAAGTGCAAACAATATTCTGCTTGCTGACATAGTAAAAAATTTAGCTAACAGAGCTTTAGAACTTCACAATCTAACTGCAATCAAATACCCTTTTCAAGAAAAGAAAACGAGTAGGGCAATATCCTAAGTACTACTATAAAAATCCACATCCAGCTAAACTGTCTACCAAATTATCAAGCTAGTTATCCAAGGAAAAGAACTATACATTGGATAGCTGGCTAATATTTTTCCTTGTTATTCAGATACTAGAAACTATGAAATCCTACTTAAAGATGCACTTAAACTTACAGATATACATCTCTAAGCAACACACAAGAAAAGTAAACTGTAACATGTATAAGTGATTTTAAACATTAGGGTTTTTTTCTGCTTATACTATACAAAAGATAAATCCACAAAAAAATAAACTTGAAAAATCTGAAAATTTGTGAACGTTCCCAAAGAAAAGTAGATCAAGGAAAAAACTGAACAAAATGAATACCACACATCAATTGGACTTCAAATTAGATAAACTAAGAACTGTCTAAATGATGAGTAACTATAGGAGGCTTCATTGGGGGTAAACGATGGAAGGTAATGAAATTTCATAAGACCTTTTTTTTTGGGGGGGGTTTGTGCTTGGGATTGAACTCAGGGCCTTGCGCTTGCTATACAACCTTTCAAAAGTGGCAGACAGTTTAAAAGGTTACAACTTGGATAGGATATATTAACTGATATATAGTTGATATTTGCATACAATATTATTAGTGCTACCAGACCTGTGTTACAGTTTATGTGTAGGAGGAGAGAAACTTCTTTAAAGTGGATGAGTTTATGGTATTCAGTTATCGAGCAAATGCAATCTAAATTCCAAAGAAACTGGAAAATCTTTCTTTTGTTCCTACATGATCTTCTATTTTCTTGAGAAATGCAGCCAAGTGAAGAAATACAACACCTGTATATTCTCAAAATCCAAATGCCCTCAGAGCCCACAAAAATTCTGCAAGTCTACAAGCAGAAAAATTCTATTTCTCAACTCCCCAATATTAGATTGCTCTGATGGAATGTGGTTTCTGAGAATTTCTTCTACAGCAATCATGTGTGGTTATGAGAGGTGCAAAGGCAAGTAGTTTCTGGTCAGCTGTACACCAGAGATAGTCCTAGGGTGCCCTGCTAATAGCACATGGCTTAACTACAACACAGAGCATAATTTAGCCACTAATTTAATCAGTTTAAAATCAGGTGAAAAAAATTGGCCCCTTGGCTACAACTTGGCATGTGAGATATCACTCCAAGGTCACATTTTCTTAGAAATTATTTTGGACATTTTGTGGGTGAAACTAGATAAGGTTCACACACTTTTCTCTCTATATTCATTCATGATTCAGTGTTTTTGTTAACCATAAGCATTTTTTAAAAACTATCTGCTAATGTAATAAACCAGAAAACTTCATCCAATTCAAATTAGACTATTTTCACTTCAGATTAAATATGGTTTTATTGACATTCTAGGCAGCTTGGACCCTAGAAGATATTGCTAAATTTATATTTTTACCATCAGTTGTGGCCTCTGTGTGTTTGTGTGTGTGTGTGTGTGTACCTTATTAAATCTTAGGATAAATATATAGCAATGAGTCCAAAATAAGACTCAGATTAAAAATCCTATTGACTTTAAAAGTAACCACAGCATAGAATTTTAGATAACCAGATTTAGTTGGTTCTTTATCTCACTGAAAGACTCATTATAGCAATAAAAAGTAATGTATGATTGAGAGTAAAGAGAATATATACAAGGGATTCCATTTAAAGTCACCAGAAGTCTATAGATGCCTAAAATCTTCAAAAAAAATACAATTTCAATCTTATTTATCAGTATTATAGCTGATGCTGTTGTTATGTGTGTACATTGTAGTTTTTTGCTCGTACCAATAAGGATAAGGAGAAAGATATAAACATGAAATTTTAAAAGCCAGTTTTGTCTTAAGTAATTATGAATTTGGAAAATGCAAACATGTCTTTATAGAGGTAACTTTCAAACTGTCATTCTCTCTACAGTACAAATACTATGGTGAGACCACAAGTGACAAGTTCTGATACTCAAGCACTCCAGAGTTGACTAATACTAAACTGCTGTCATTGTCCTGCACAGACCATATTAAGAAAAAGACAGTATAAAAAGCTGCTTTGGCACAGGTAGCGCACATTCTTACTTCCTTTTGGAAAATGCCATCAATGCTCACTCTTATGTATGTAGAATTTGCAAAACTGATAGGACTTTTGGTTTCAAAGGTTATTGCAACATAATGTTCGTTTCCTTAGGGAAAGGGAAGTGCTTAAAGTTCAGAAGATGATAAGGAATGCAGAACCCAGGAAATGCTAGGAACTAAGGAAGGCGAAAGTCTGCAGCAGGCTGCATAAAGTATTGTAGCAGACAATTAAAAAATAGCTTTGTTTAATAGATTTTCAAAATAAATAAAGCACAAAATAAAAGATCATAGGAAAGAGGGAGCTTAATCTTTTGCAAATGGTAAGGAGACCAAGAGATAAAGGAAGGAAGAAGGGACAGGAAGGAAAAGGAAGTGACATAGACATAAAAGAAGTAATATATGTTATATGCATGTACCAACTCCCCACAACGAATGTTATCACTGTGTGCTGAAAACAAGTGCTAATAAAAGTAAAAAACAAAAAAACTTGCTTCAGAAGAAAACTAGAAGGTACAGTTTTCACAAAACAACTTTGTTTTTTCTACCAATTTATTAAGAATTTCTCCTTAACCCTTGATTAATCAGAAAAATCTAATTATCAGTCTTTGTAATTCTTTTCTTCCACTGGATTTCCTGCTGTGATAAGGGCCAGTGTTCTATGTTCTTTACTTCAGGTATTTTCTCTAACACTAACAATCACTGGTGCTATGGGGGATTCTTTAGCCAACTACTCTGGTTCAGTTTTACTATTAAAAAATGCTATTATAATAAGACATAAGACTGTGCAATTAGATGAGAAATAAAGTTAATATTCTGCCAGTAATTTGTTATTTTATTGTAATTTGCTCTGTGGCACAAAGAAACTCTATGATATATACAACCTCCAGGAAAGCTTTCCTTAACACAATACTTCTGATGATTTTTCATGATAACATATTAAAATTCCAAAATCAACAAGAGTCTATAAAGCCTACTTAAAAATAATGTGAAGATCTATAGCACGATTTTATTTCAGACAGTTTAAAATTTTAATGAGTTATAGATCGGTCAACACTAGCTAAAGATAGCAATGGGGAAATATCAGGGATTATAGTCTATCAATGCATATTTCTGCAGATAGCCAGTTTTAAGAAAAACAAACTTCTTAAACTACATATACTTTCAAAAGAAACATCTGTATATTAAAATATCTATAATATAAGAACAAACACAATCAAGCTCAGTTATTACATTTATGTTCATAGTATGTGGAATTCATTTTCTCATCTACTTAAGTGAAATTTTCTGGTTGCTGTGATTTTTGAGTAGACATGATACAAATTTGTGACTGAGAGAACTGCATTAGAGAATTACACCAGAAAGATTAATGTAAAAACTCACTCAACCATCCTGATTATTGTTAGTAGAAAATATGAATTTAAGGATTTTCTTTCAACTATAAGCAATCAATCTACTTATCCTGCATCCTGACGGAGCACAAGTTAAGAAAGAAAAGACTAAAAAAAAAAAAGGCTCTTTTAGTGCTGTTTTTTCATGAGCTAGGATTTTATCAATTTGTTCTGGGCTTGTATAAGCTGTTAAGTATTAAGAAATCAATGCAACATATTCACTAGTTGTCAGTCATAGGCTGACAGTATTGTAAATTAAGGGGATGCATCTTCAAGCAAGGTTGCATACACATCTTTCTAAGGAATCCATTTGCAGTCTGATTTATGTTCTTAAAATAGACAACCTACCCACTATCAGCTGAAAAGTCTCACAGGTATGAAATTGTCTAATTGAATATCATTTTCCTTTATAATCAAAGTAGGCTCCCATTTAGCTTCAATCACTTTGCAGTTTTAAGCTTAATATTTCCTATACAGTGAAAACAAGTCAAAGACTTCAGGAATAGTTTTGAATAACATTACTTATTTAAATTTGTCTCTACTGAGATGAAAATTACTGAGTAAAAATATGTCATGGAAGTTACATAACTCCTGAGACTATATCAAATAGCATTCCTTAAAGCAGTAATTCATTACCACAGTAGATTGCTGAAATCTATTCTGGAATACCAGAATGGAATAAAGATTTTCAAAATAAATGGAAATAATGACTGGTATAGTAAGATCTTTTAAATATAACATTAAATTACCATTTTCTTGAATAAGGTTTTTTAAGAAAATGTTGCATAGTCTTATCTAAATAGGCTATTTCTTTTAATTACATTTACTTAACAATCTAATAAAAACAAATGATATGAGAATTCGTATAAGTTCTGATAAGTCTATATAAACAAAGTAAAATTGTAATAGGAGAAATAATTGTTTTAAGAGAAGGATAATTACACATAAACTGTTTCATATTTCCTTATCCCTTTAAGACCCCGTCAGGGTTGGGGATTTAGCTCAGGGTTGCGGTGGTTAGCGTGCTTGCCTGGCAAGCACAAGGCCCCGAGTTCGATTCCCAGCATCCAAAAAAAAAAAAAAAAAAAAAAAAAAGACCCTGTCATTCATGTTCATGTAACCGTGAACATAGAACCAAATATAATTTATCGTTAATATATTATTTTTATGGGTGAGAAAAGAAAGTCTAAGGATTCATGAAGTCAAAACTGAGATTTCAGTTATGAAAGCAATAGGAAAAATTTCTTTCCTATATACAAAGACTAACTCTATATTCTAACAAAAAAAAATCACAAATACTGTATTGAAATCAGCAGAAAATCATACATCTTAACATTCAAAAGGCTTTGAGTGGGAGTAGAAAATAAAAAATATTCACAAATACCTGGATATTAGTCATATAACTTTGGGAGATGCCCTAAAACTGTAATGAAATGATTATTAGGCCTGTGGATTAGATGTCAGGAACTGTTACTACATGTAGAGTCCATTTAAATGGATAAAGAAAAAAATAGACTATCTAATCAAGATTTTAACCTAGGTAGTAAAATGCAAAAATCCCAGACAAGTCCATTTGTAAAGACTGCTTTTCTGCATGCTGATATTTCTCAGGCCATTTCTTTTCTGTTACATTTATTAACATTTAGTTTGGTAAATGTTAAATAAAGTCTGTTCTTTTTCATTGCACCTTATTTTTTAAACTTTATATAGGCTGCCAACTGGCATAGTCTATATAAAATTTATACATGCTTAAAGATGGTACAACTACATTAGCCAGGTTTGCTGAGATTAGGAAAGCTCTTAAAATTCAAATAGTAACATACTGTGGTGACCTAACATGAAAGAATGACTCTGAAGTTCCAGTCCTCATTTTAACATATTTCTCAGTTAGATTTTGTTTCTGAAAAATGAAGATAGACTAAGTGATAGTTTTTACTACTCTAGATTTTTCAAATCTTTCTAAGCCTTCAAATTTTATATAAACAGCAAAACTCAAGAGACATACTACCCACATAAATTTCTATGCAATTCTCAACTCTGCTACTGAAATAAATATCATATTTCAAACAGGAAGAGGAACAGTTTTGCAGGATTAGATCCACTCCTGTTTTATGTCTATTCTGACACAAACTTCTTCATTCAAGTTATTTCTGACACCAGTAAATTATGACTTCCTGCTTACATTAAAAGGCTCCTTGAGCATCTAATGAATCTTAAATAATAAATGTGTTTCCCTGACTATTCACCAGTGGAGGTTCCGAATTCTATTATAAATAAATCAATGACTGTTTGGTAACAATATTTTGCTATAAGGGTGATTTGTGAAACATTTGCAAGCAACTCTCAAGAATTCAGCTACCAAAATCAGAAATGAAGAGACCCGAGAGTCCTCATTAATAGGATGACTATAAATGATTTAAAATTGTAGTAAGGAGGATGCTTCTGTGGAAAGAAAACTTACATGGGCATTATTGGTTTTAATAATGAGAACCCACACCTTTGATAGAAACTCCTAATAAAACATTCCATTAGGAAAAAAGGAACAGGAGACTTACTCCTTACCAACTAATCACCACTGTGAATTCCCTTATATTCTCTGAGCAGCTATAGACCATATTTTCATCAAAATATAAATCTTTACTACAAAGTGAATTTAGAACACTGGCTGCTCAGAAAGAAGAAGAAAAAAAGAGTTATATAGTACTTGTTATGACTATGAAAACAATTATATGACTATAATACTTAGGGTCCTATTATTAATTTAGTGTTCTTTGTTTCTAAAAATATTTCAATAAAAATATGAAGGTTGAATTTTAGAGTTTTCATGAAATCATTCTAGCTATTTTAGAGTAACTAGTACACTGCTATAATCTGAAAGGCAGAGACACTAAAGTCACTTGGCCTTCTTGAATGTCCCTATGACAGAGGCCTCAGGACTCAGGCACTCAGTTCAGAGCCATTTACTTCCATAAGTAAGTTTCTAATGTTTATATTACAGGAAGACAACAGGGTTTAATATTTCTCCTCGCACTCCTCAATAACAGGCTGTCTTTGAAACAGCTTTCTCCCTCAATGTAAAAGAAAATGTTTTCTTGGTATACTCACACACACACACACACACACACACACAAGATTAAACTTGCTTTTATGTTTAAAAAAAAAGAGTAATTGGCACACAGATTTACATGTTTGATCTTATTCCTTACTAGTCATTTTGAAGAAATATAGTTGTATTTAGAAAAGACCAGAAATATAGCCTCATTATTTCCAAAAATTTCAAAAAACAAATAATAATTCTCAAATGATGTCAGTGGCAAACATCTCTATCATCTGTAATATGATCTCATTATAGGAAAATCTTGTGGAAGAAAGAAAATAACAAAACCCTGCATTTCAACTGTAAATAAATATGTGTACTAGTAGTAACAGTATATGTATATATGTCAAAGTAAATATACACATATTTATAATCTGAAGTACTTGGGAGGCTAAGGCAGGAGAATCCCAAGTTCTAGGCATAGGGGAATTTAAGGAGACCTCTTCTCAAAATAAAAATAAATGAATTAATTAAAAAGGTTGGTGATGTAGCTTGGTAGTAAAGCACTTGCCCAACATGCATGAATCCTTAAGTTTAATTCCTCACTACTGTGATTTAAAAAAAAAGTGTTGAGGGAGCCAAAGAGTCATTCTTTCTTTTTGTTTTAAGAAATCATTTCATAGAGGCATGCATGCCAGGGTATAGTGAGGGAAAGAAAAGCACATCTCTACCAGCAGCGGTACCCGAGAGCCTCAACAGTGTGACAAGAGTAAACAAGGGAAGGTCTCCATGGAGAATCACATTTGAAAATCACACAAATGTGTAAGATGTGTAGTTCACTGATGTATCCACTGATTCCCAATCCTAATTTCAACAGCCTTCTGGGTTCTGAAACCACTCGGTGTGGCAGTCCCTTCCACTGAAATCAGACATCAGGCCATGACGTCTTTCCCACCATTTCTGCTACGCACTGAACCTCCCTGCCTTTCCTTTCCCTTCTCTTCCTTATTGACTGTATTAGCTTGCCCATCACTGAGACACAATACAAGAAACCCACAAGTTAAAGGAGGAGAGTTTTAATTTTGTTCACTGTTTAGAGTATTCAGTCAATGGTAAGCCAGCACCAAGGCAGGACTATCATGGTGAAAGCATGTGGTGGCAGCAGGGAAGCAGAGCAGAGGAACAGTATCAGAGAGGAACTGGCTAGGGACCAGTCCCAAGGTCACACCGCCATTACCTGCACAGACACATCCAGGGGTGCACCTTAGTAATTAGCCAGGCATTTCTTAATCCAATGAAGCTGACACATCAGGATTAGTGATCGCACTGGCCAGAAAAAGCTGCTATGAATTTAATAGTGTTTAATGATTTTGTATTTCAATAATCACAACATCATCTAAATATATTTTTGTCGTCAATTAAATAGACAATGTTACCCTTATCTTTTGTGATCTAAAGGAATTCTCTGTGATCAGAAATTCCAGATGCAAAAAAGGTAGTGTATCTATTTATTTAGTGACAGCTTCAGCATTTCATTATAGAAGAGATCTGGAAGTGTCAATCAAGTGGGAGGAGAAGCACCTGTAGAAATCACTTTACAGCCGTGCTGCTTCAGGTGACTCGTAGCTTTGATATGCTACCTGTTCACTCAGCATCAATCTGAATGGAGAAAGCTGGTGGTGGTTCCAAGGGAGACCAAGACCCTACAAACTAAACTAGTCTTGGAGCAGCCCCTTCAAATCTAAGAGAGATGATTTCAATGAAAAAAGTACAATGGAAGACGAGATGCAGGAATATTTACTCAGAATGTGGTGGTTGTGTTCCTGGTAATTTTACCCCTACATTAAAAAGAGTAAGAATTCTGCAAAATCTGGATGCTGGTGAGAAATCACGTTGACTAACATCTTTGGATTCAATCCATTTGTAAGAGATTGATTCCACCTCTACTCCTTTAAGTACTTGCTAGTAGTGAAGTGAACAAATCTAGATTTTTCTAATGTCTATTGTCTTTCATAATTCCCCACACTCCTAAATTTTATTTCTAAATATACAGCAAGAAAATTAGGCTACACATAGAATTTTGAGAAAACCACAGAAAGGAGGGGTGAATCTTTGTTCTAAAATATGGTATTTGCCTTTAGTGTTCCATTTCTTGTCCATTTTAGATTTGGGTTTCTGGGGTTCAGAAGCAGAAAACCCAGGTACCACTGTGTCCAACATAGTTCTTTGTAGACCAAGGCAAATAAAAGAAGAATTTCAATCAACAATGGAGAAACAATGATTGCTATTTCATACAAACACACAATCTATTATTTGGCAGTAATTTCCTTGTACCTCAAAATATATACACTTACAAAAACTTACAAAAATATATATACTTACAAAAAATTAAATTCATCAGAAGAAAAATTTATAATAATACTAAGTTTGTATTGTGAATAAAGTTCAATTGTGAAAACACTGAAGGATTGGTAACTCATGAACGTCTGTGAGTCATTATTATTGGGAATGTGATATACACTCACAGGGAAATTCATGCTCTAAGTTAGTCTGAAAAACTGCTTCACTTGTTCCAAATTCTCTTACCATAACAAAAAAAATTAATGAATCCAGGATATTGTTGATGTTACTTTGAAAATGTGTTTTAACTTATTACTTTTAAAAGTGTAAGTTAAAATTATGTATATAAAGTAAAGGTAACAGTTACTTCAAATTCCAAGAAACTAATTTTTAAATATTTTTATTATTTAAAAAATTAAAATTTATCCAAATTTATGCAAATGTACAGACCATAATACATGGTTCCATCTGCATGCAACAACCAACAATGTAAATAAATACAAAGATGCAGTATGAAGTCGTGACTGCATAAAGTTAACTGCAGTACATCCTGTATGTGTTACTGTAATATCCTAGCCACCTCCGGCTGCTATTGAAGTGAGCTCATTTTTTTTTAAAATTTGGGTTACTAGGTTCATGTACTTAGTATATCTTCATTCCTCTGAACCAAGAAACTAATTTTCATGCTCAGATAATACCATCCAATCTATTAAATAAAGGGTAATAAAAAAGGGATCCCAAATACTATGTTAACCTACAGAATTGTAAAAGTTGTCTAGCTTGAATTTTCTATGAGCTAAATATATCTTCTCTAAGATGATTATTATATTACTAATCATAAAACATGGAGAAATCTTGAAATGTTTTTCACACTTTTAAAGAAGAATAATTACAAAAAAAAGAATAATTACAGTGTATTCACTCACAAATATACTTATTTCATTCTAATTCTATGGAAATTAGTTATTTGCACATGATACACAGCAGGTATTGGTGAATTAAGGCTGCGTTGTGTGTGGGGGGTATAAAATCAACCACTGCTCTCTTTTGCATTACTTGGAAGAGTCTCCTACCTGCTCTTTGCCTCCACGTGGTGACAAGTTGCTCCTTATCTCTCCACCACCCACATTCAAAAATAATCAGGCACATCACCCATAACCTCTATGTTTTCAAAACTTGGCATGATCACCTACTAGTAATCACGCAAGAGAATAAAGTGGCACGCCACTTTCGAAAAAGCTGCCACGGATGATAACTGCAAACTGATTAGATTATGTAATTATTCCAGAGTTTATCATTGCCCGACAATGATCTGTTTCAGAAAATGCAGTGTGCTTGCAAATATTTTATTTCAAGTGAAAGTCATAAAATCAGTTTGATAACCAACATTTCTGGACACGTATCTTACTAGTGTCCTTCTTCCGTATAATAAATGGCTCAGCATAAGCGCTTACACAGATAATTCATACAATGTCTCTGGAAGTGATAATTCAAATGATGAGAAAAAGAAAAACATCACATTTATTTTGGGTCCGGTGAGAATTGGGAGAGTTGCTAAGAAATACATTATTTATGCCTATCTAGACTATTGATAATCTGGGCACAATACATACAAGATAAAAACCTGAGAGCTTGTACAACTATTTATAACTATTTACTATTTGAATCTTAGGTTATTATGTTCTATTTTTCTAGAATTTTTGTGCCTGTTTTATATAACTTCCTATAAAAGTTCTCAAGATCAGGACATTTATAAATGCAAAGGTAATTAAGAGTTTAAGCCCAAAAAGACAACGAGTCTGTTACCAAGATAATGTGTTATTCAGTAATTTGTCCAAAGTTATTTTAAAAGCAGACCATAGGTAAGTAGGAGAAGGCATTGGATAAACAAAAGCAAAACCAGGTCAAGTAAAAAGAATATGTTTCAGACTGCAAACACCAGGATTATTGATATTTATAGAAATCCTTTCCTACTTCTCCCTGAAAGTCTGGTTCAGTTTTCACTGATTTTATTCTGAATTTGTATTATCTATACAACTTAAACATAGAGAAAAAAAAATGAAAAATTAGAGTACTCAGTTTTTTGGTCTATCAGTAACTTTGGTAAAATATTTTGTGTGTACTTCTGAATTGGGCAGAGAATTCATGTTTTTCCCCTATTCCAATGCCTACAGTAAGTGGACCTGATGGCAAACAGATAATTAAAAATCTACTGACTGTTCAAAGGTTAAAAAAAGTAAATTAGATGATACTGAAGGTGGAGGAGAGGGGACAATGAAAAGTTGTACATAATCACAAAGTTCCATGTCTCCTCTCTCATTCATGGCCTTTACACTGAGGAGGTAATGTATCATTCATTCATGCAGTTAATACTTACTACTAATTTAGTGTATAATTTGCACCAGGTGAGAGGGAGACACTGGAAATACAAAGATGAGTAAGAGTCTCTGTCCTCATGGAACCTAAAAGCATATGGAAAGACTCATCAAATTCTGTGACAAATGCCACATGAACAAGGTATAGAAAAGAGGCTATAAGTACAGGCAGAAAGTAGCAATTAAGTTTTCTATCTAAACTGGAAGGGGCACAGGCCAAATATAGAGAAGGTCACACAAGTACTATATTTTGAGATAAGATTAGCCCAGATTTACTAGCTTTACTAACTGCAGATTTACTAAGTATTCACCTTCCTTTGTAAGATATCATTTATCAAGGAGTAATCTTGTATTATTACAGGACCAATTAGGAAATTTTTAATACTAGAATGAAACAATCTAAATGAAATAAGAAAGTTTCCAGGCATCAAACAGGCACTGGAATATAAAGATCGTAATATACTTAGCATATGTATGTGTTAATACAGATGCTAGTTACAGGAGCGAGAGGGAGGTACATATGTGGTGAGTGTTCAGTGTTTAAGAAACCAAGGATATTCCTGATATAGGAGACAACTATGTATGTTTAGTACCTGAGACGTGGCATTTTCTAAGTTTAGAAATCACAGAATTTGATAGCTATCTTATACTGTCCTGGGTCCACAGCACCTCCAGCTTCAGTTTCAATGAGCATTTTTAGAGTTCTCATAACTGGGCTGCTGAAGTCTGCTAGAGAAAATACAGCAATCGTGTGGACTGGTGCCACTACAAATTTATGGTTTCCAAGCTCTCAAAACCACTCAGCAATTCTACATTCTGCTCGTCAGCTCCCTCTGCCACTTCCCATAGCAGCTCTTCCAAATTTTATCTCGAGTCCCAGAGGCCCTAACCAAGTCCTTCTCTGCCTCAGGCTTTCATCTCAGAATATGATTAGCTTCAAAGAACAATTAGAAGCCATCAAGCCAAGTCTGTACTCTCTCAATTTCCTACAGCCACAAACTCTACAAATGCTTGAACAGCATTTATCCTCTTTCTCAGAGCAAGGGAATACAGCTAGTGCTCTCGTCTTCAAGGTTAATTCTTCCTGACATTGCCTTATACCTAATCATTCTTCCTGAATTCTTCCTTGACTAGTCCCACAAATTTGCCCTTCCTGTCACTTTCTCTCATTCTCTTATCTACCTTGACTCGGCGTCTATGTTCAAAGTCTCTCACTCTAAAAAACTAAATAAAAATCTCCACACTATAATCTGTGATCTGTTCCCCCAACACTTCCTTTGTTAAAGTCTGCAAGATCCTTCCAGAGGAGGACGCTAAATTAAAAGTGCTCCCTCAATCCTTGTGATAACCGTCTTTGAGGCATCTGACATCTATCTCCTTGAAATTTTCTCTTCCTTTGGTTCCAAGCAATAACAATTTTGCCTATTATCTTCATTTTTCTCCTTAACAACAATGGGGGTTACTTCTGGATCCTCAATTTATAACAATCCTGAGAGGACATCCACAGCCAGGGATGTAACGTATGCCAATGCCCACCTAAGGTCTGGTTAAGATTTCTCCACTGAGTTTTGCCCCACATCCAGGGCTCAGCAGACATAAACACAAGGATAACCACTGCCTTCCTCGAGCACAATGACCTTCCTCATTCAGCACCCCCAGTGACACACACGAGAAATATGAGGCATCCCCTTTCTGTCACCTCTCACGTTAAATCCATCTCCCAGCTACTTTTTAACTCCTTTCTCCTAATACTGTCCCCCTATTCCTGCCTTAAATTTAGAGACTGTCCTTGCCAGCCTTAATCAGCTGAATTGTTTCTCTACGTCAATTTTCCTAAACCTTGATGTGGAACATCTCCGTTTGTCCTAGTGCGGAAATGCAGCGATGTCACTCCTCTACTCAGGCTTTTCTACTGGGTGGCCCCTGCCCACTTCTCCTGCTTCGTCTCTCATCATCTATGCTCTAGCAACAGTGAACTGTGTGTATTCCTCACACAATGTGTTCCCTCCTATGGCCTAGTTCTGTCTGCCGAGAATGCCTTTTATCTTAGCTTTCAAGTGCCCGGTCCAGTGTTCTGAACCATCCTTGGCTTCCTTCCCTCTGACTCCCTATATCCGGTACACACATAGAGCTGGGAGCTTTGTGCATTTCTTTTCCTGTTACCAAAACGACTGGTATTGACTACAGATTTCTCACACTCTGATCTGCTGAAGTGTTTGTTTGCCTGTTATTTGGTAAGCATGGTGAAGGTCAGGTTTTCTTTGCTGTATAACCCAGGTCACAAAGCAGGTCCAAGGCAGTGTAGGAAACACTTTTTCAAGAAAAAAATGAGCATCAATTTGTTATTTTTCTAAACTCTCTCATACATTCACATGAATTCCATTTTTAAAAATTTTTATTAGTATATGTTTGTGATACACGCTGGTATATATGTATTGCACCTTGATCATTTTTTGCTCCCCTTCCTGTTTCTCCCCACATCCTCAGTGGGGAGAAATCTATCAGACTATCTCCATAAAGTCTATCTCTCTGTTTCCTATCATCTTTCATTTTGCCATGAGTTCTAACTATAAAAACAGATCTGATCAGGTTACTCGCTAATTAAAGTGAATACAATGAGGAACCTCTAAAGTAATTTCCAAAGACCCCAACAAGGCACCCAAATCACTGCATAAATCTTGCCAAAATCACTGCCAAAATCTTGTTTGCTTCTCCACAGTCACTTTCTGCTACTTACCCTCAAACCAGATTCCAGCAATATTACAAACTATGTTATTTTATGCCTCCAGGCCATACACTTGAGCACTGCATACCGGGAGGGCTCATGTAGAAAGTCCCTCTCATCCTTCGAGCTGCAGTTTAGCCATCCAATCTCTGTGAAGCATTTCTGACCTCAACACTCCCATCACAGGTTGTGTTCATTCACCTGCCCTCTGATGTACTTCCATAGCTCTATAAGTTCCATCATTATTTAAAATTTATTTCTCCTACTAGAGTATCAGCTTCTTTAGAGTAGGCAATATTGTTACATTTATCTTTAAATCCCTGGCACTGAAAAGTGGATGTTTCAAGTGCTATCTGGATAAGTAAGAAGATAAGCATGTACAAACACAAAGATACAAATATACTTACTCCATTTGGCACTTATTTGTCTATACTGTATTTAAAATATCCTCTCCCTCTATTATCATTTTTGCACTGGTACTTTAGAAACCGTACTCTAATTATAGTTATTTTAAATTCGATGTTTTGTTTTCCTTATAAATTTTCGCACATAGTAATTTTTCAAAAACTGTTTTGGGAATTTTTTCCCACTCTATTTAAAGCAAAAAAGAGCTTCTTAAAAGGTGTTTAATGAGCTAAATCCGTACAGACCCAAAACAATATGGTTAATGGTAAATCAGATTAGCTTGAATTCCCAGAAGTTCCTTATTATTTTTTCCCTAAATCAACTCAAAGCAGCAGTTATCCAGCAATCACGAGTATACCTCTATCCAAAAATGTTATCTGTTTTTAAATAAATATCAATTTTTAATTTATTTTTTCGCTGAAACCTACATAACTAACACTAATAATATTAATCATTGCATTAAAACCTAATTGGAAACAAGAAGAACTGTAGGAAAAATAATGTTGATAAAAGGTGGACAGGATTTCTTTTAAAGTTTAAAAGGCCCTTTCATAATGAATTCCAATGTTTAAAGTAGAAAATATGTTACGGACACTACTATGCAGAATTATGATACTAAACAGATTTCTTTTAGAAATGAATATAAAATCATAACATGTTTTGCCAGAAGAACAACATTCACATATACAAAAAAAAAAAAAAAGCAAAACATGCAACCAACATGTTTATTCATTGGTTGCATTATTTTGTAAAGAATCTGAAGTGCAACCCCTTCATGGCCAGACTTTCTACCACATTTAGTCACAATGGAACTTTCAATTTGATTCTGATTACACTCTGATTTCTTCAGTCTCTCTTTTTAAACCAATATCTGCACATAAAATTTCCCCATCTTGTTTTATGTACACAAATATTTAAGCATATTTTGAAGCCCAGATACCTCCAACAAAAGTCATATCCAATAAACATTCCTTGAGGCTTCTAATGGAAGTAAAGCTGCTTCTACTGGTTCCTGTGAACATTTATTATTTTTTAATGGGAATCAAAAAAAAAAAAGAAAAGAAAAGAAAAGAAAAATTCAGGACTGCTTTCTTAGACTGATATTCATCCTTTCTATGGGTGTGTTAGCCATGTGGTTTCAGGCATATTTGAGCAAGAAGACAATGCACATTCTCTAATTCCTTAATTTGTATCATAGTAAACTGGTGAAGTTCTTGATAAAAACAAAACAACCACAAAACTCTAGGCTAATAGAAATAACTTATGAAAGAAAACGTATAAAGAGATGTTGTAGCAGCTGCTTCTTGGCAGGTTTTAGAAACAGACCAGGAACTTATGTTTCTAAGATGAGAAGAGAATCAAGAAAGCATGGTACCCCTAAAACCTCTTTGGTTGTACACTTCTTTGGTATGTCTAACATACTAAATTTTAAAAATGTAAGTTAAATAAAGTTTTCTATTTGACCCATTTATCAAAGGAGGAAATGATTTCCTTCTAGATTGTACTTTAATGCCCTGAAAGAGTTAATACACGTGCAATTAGGGAAGGTGGTTCTTAAACGGTGTTTAACAAACTAATTCTGTACAGAACTCAAAATGATACGATAAACAGGAAATTATTTGGCCTTGAATTCAGGTATTCTCATAAACCAATATAAATAGACTGAAATTATTTCTAATATGAAAAGTTGCCTGTTTAATCATTTTGTCAACTGGAGGAAGCAATTTCCCACAGCTACAAATATTTAAAAATCTGATGGAATAAAATTATATTAAAATGTCATAATACATGCATTTGGCAACTTGCCAAGTATAGATATAGACTTTTGCAGATTTCTCTTTCAAAGATACACCAAGCATTCCAACATTCCTAATCATTTCATAGTCATCTGCTGTAGGCAAAAAACTGTATCTAGTAATTCTGTACTGTTGATATATTTTAAACTATTTCATAAACATTGCTTATATGGTATGTCCAACAGATTTTGCATAATTTTTCTTATCAGAAACTTCTTTGACACATATAATCTACTGAAATTCTCCAAATGAATTAAGTTATAATTGAAATAAAACTGACGAAATCTTTTAGTTAGCCTGTTTTAACTGGAAAAGCCAGAAAAATAGAGCTCATGACTCTGAATCTCCATATATATTGAAAACAAACATGATTAATACTCAATTAATTTAGTTAGACTTCCAGACTGAAAATTTTGCTATCTTTCTTTATTTAAAATACAAATGTGATAAAAAAAAATAATGTTTTGAACACATTAAGAATCACTCACTTTCAATTCAAAGCCACCAACAGAAGAAATGGCATTAAACAGAAAGACAGTACTTAATGATCAGAATTTCACATAAGTTTTTAAACAGTAAAATAGGTCTGTGTACTTCGATATATTCTAGTTTATGACACTTGACAATGATGGATTGAGGAATATAATTTGTGATTTAAAAAATAAGTTGGAAGTTTGGCTGGCAGTGATGGCAAGGCTTTTAGAGTTTTCAATGATGACAAAGCCAGTGGCAGCATGCTTAGTTGTAGGATAATTGCCTAGCATGTACAAGGGTCTTGGTTAAATTCCCAGCACCACAAAAAAAGGTGGGAGGAGGAATAATACAATAAGAACAATAGGAACATAACAATCCGCTTAACCTAAGAAAATGAGTGGGAATTACACAGCAACTAAAAGAACTCCATTCTTCAGAGACACAGCAGCTCAAAGACATGTCAGATCCAAACAGGACCTTCAAGTTCACAAAACTCAATGACAGACAAGTCGAGCCATCTTTGGATTTTATCTCTCCATCAAACTAGCTTATGTAATAATTTCCTTATACAGTATTATTAACTCAGAAATTTCCTTCATTCTCTAACTTTCATCTAGTAATATTCAGAAGTGTTAAGAAATATCACATAATACTATGAGAAAGTCAAGGATATGAAACAGGTTAATCCTAGTCCTACAAAATAAAATTTATTAACAGATACTGGAAATTGTTATAAACAATACAGGTGTCAGTTTTGAACAGTTATTTGAAATCAGAACTTTCAGTTGTCTGGAAAACAAACTATTTACAACATAGAAATAATCACTATCAATCTTAAAAAGAAATGCACAAGTGTGGTGGTTGTAACAATAAGATATTAAACACTTAACAGCTTCCTCCTAGCATCACTCGGGCAGTGCATTTATGTACTGACCATCCTGAGCACTGCTCAGGCAGGTGTTGTTTCAACCAGTCAATTCTCATATTGAATAGATTTGATAAAATTGGCATTTTTATATTTCCTCTTGTATTATGAAAATTAACAAAAATATGCGATTTTTGGTCATCCTGTATTTAAATAATTGGACTGGTAAGTGGGTAAGCCTCATCAGCAAAACTGAGCCAGAACCAAAATCTGAATTAAATTGACACCTCTTTAAATATTCATACTCAAAGGAGCATTAATTTAATTCGCAGTCTCTAACTCTGGGTGTATTTTCTGTTCCACTACTACCATATTAGGACATATTAATAGGAACTTGCGCATCTCAGTGTAGTTGCTGAAAGACCATGCCCTTTTCTCCAATCTAAGTGTCTAGGGTAATCTATCTCCTTATCTCAGAGAAGTAGCCTTAGAAAAATATAAAGCAAGTCTTTCTTTTACTTTCATAAATCCAGGATACTGGGTTGCAAAAATCTGGCTTTTAAAGTTCAAAAATATAAAAAACTAAAGGTATACTGCTTACACCACCACCTACAGACCAGAAAGATTACTAGAGAGCCAGCTATTTCTCCCATGCCTAGGACTAGCCAGTGTCTCCATAAGAAGAAGAGATAAATTCAGAGAGCGTGTGTCCTGCACTGGCACAGTAGAAGTGCAGCCTAGAGACCTCCAATCAGATTGACATAATAAAGGATCTTTGAAATCTTATCTAGCACAGACCAGAAGCAGCACCAACTTAATCTTTTTCTGCTGTTGTAACAAAACACTTTAGACTGGGTAATGTACAAATAATAGATATTTATTTCTCACAATTCTGGAGCTGGGAAGTCTAAGGTGAAGGCAGTAGCGGATTTAGCGCCTAGTGAAGGCTATAGTGCCTTGCTAGATCCTCATAGGACAGAAAGGAGCAGGTTAACTTCCTCTGGTCTCCTTTGTAAAGGCACTAATCCCATGATTTAATCAGTTCCCCAAAAGTCCCATCTCTTACTAATATCACATTGAGGATTACATTTCAGCATATGAATTTTGGAGGAACACCAACTTTCAGACCACAGCTAGAAGTAACAACTCAGATTTCCCACATCCAGCAGGAAGTGGGAGCAGGATTAGTATCTGCTGCGAGAAAGGCATCCTCTTTCTCCCACACTTCCTCTCCCCATTAAAGTCAACTAAAAGTACTCTGTTTAGTGGAAACGGGCAAAAGTATAATTTTGATGACTTTTCTTCTAGCAAAGTGAAAAATTCTCCCCCAAAATACTTTCAAAATCAAAACACGTTCATAACTTATCAAAGTGTATTTCCCTTTACGCTTTATAAAGCTAATTTTGTATAAATATTAATTTTTGGCATTGTCAAACGATTTACATCTCTTAGGGGACTTATTTCTGGCCTTTCAGTGTGCACATGCTTTTATATAATTTCCATCAATGTGTCAATATAGTGTTATTACATTAAAGTTTTTCCTTTCTTTTAAAAGAGTTTTCCTTAAAATGAAAAATGATACCCACTGGTTTTATTTTCCTACAAAGGACTTTCCTGTTGTGTTCATTATATACCTTTCTAAATTAATTAAATGTTTAAAAAGAATATTAAATTCTTTAGTAAGCTCAATTCAAATAAATATAAAAGAGCTTCTGTTTTAAATAAATTGATAGTTTTTTAATAACAGTGAATCAAATACATGACAAACTAATTGTAACATATTTTATTATTACTTAAAAGACTAATATTAAAAAACTATTTAATATAAACTGACTTTTCTTTTTTTTATAAACTGACTTTTTTGTCAAACATTCATTGAAATTTCTGATTAAAATCAGAAGAAATAAGATGGGGGAAATGTATGAAGTTCACTTCCAAATGTAGAAGCACTTCTAAAAAGAAAAGTATTTCTTTTAAACCTCTATTAGAAATATTTGATAAAATGGTAGTTACATGAAATTTCAAATATCCTATTTTATACCTAAATATTCAGTATATATCCCCTAAGCACTAGGACATGCTCATATTAAAGTACATTATATATCATTATTGTGCCCAAGAAATTTAACTTCAATATAATCATTTTTCATATATAATCTATCTCCATTCCTCCCAATCATGTTCTTGATAGCTTTATTTTAGTACAGGAACCAATGAAGAATCATACATCACATTTAACTGCCATATTCCCTCAACTTTTGCTCCTGCTTTTTATCACATTGACAATTTTGAAGAGTCCACATCAGTTGTCATGCAGGACGTCTATAAACGTGATTTGTCTGAATGCTATCAAGATTAAATTCAGATTAGGCATTTTTGGAAGAATGCTATAGGAGATGTTGAACATCCCACAGAAACGCATCTGAAGGCACAGTGTATGCTGTAACCCTCACTGATGGTGATCCCCTGATTAAAGGTATCCCCTAAATTTCTCTATGGAAAAAGTCCTTTTATTTAATAATTAATAATCCATGAAATAATACCTGACAAACTATCTTTTCCCACACATGATTTTAGCATCGGTGATGAATTTGACAACTTAGTTTTTATGTGCTCCTTATTTTTTCTGGTTGCTATGTTAGCTGATCGGTCTTTCTCAGAATTTTTTTCTTAAAATAACATAAAATTATCTGAATTAAAAGTTTCAAATACAGTATAATATATAATAGTTGTCTCATGGCTCCTATAAGATAAATTCTAGTATATCTGCTTGCCTTTTTATAAAAAGAAAAGGAAAAAAAGCTAACCAACACAAGCAGAACTAAACTAAGCCCATACAACTTGAGCCCATCTGTCTCGCTGTTTAATAAAGAAAATTCTCTTTGCCTTCACAAAATTACAAGACAATCTGTCAATCAAACGCTTAGCTTGTCTCCTACAAGATTTGTACCAGGTTGTCTGTCACATCTCCGGTATTCTGTATTGCTGTGCAACTTACTTTATCAGCTCTAATGAAGCAAACTACATAGCAAGGTGAAATAAGGTTTCTATCAAAATCTTAATTCCCAAATCAGAAGTCAAGAAGGTAATCCAAGGAAGAGCACAGCCATCTGTAGACACCTGGAAGAAACTTTGCTAAGACAGATAATTACAATAGTGGAACTTTTTGAGAAAGTTAACTGTGACCTAGACTCAAATGTTACAAAAATCAAAACTGATCTTTCTATTATGCAAAATGGAAAAGCAATTTAAATAAGGATAGCTATGTTTCCACTTACTATTTTTTCCCTTGTGAAAAACCTGGCAAAATTTTATGTAAGTGATCTAGGGATAAGCAGTATGTATTAATGCCTCCAATAATGACTACAATATGGTACAATGACATTCTTTATCCTCAAGAACTTTGATATCAAGGATAAAAAAGAATATTTGAACTAAATGATGCATTCACCACAGAGAATCCTAAATGGCCAGCAGAAATCACAGTGAGCAAGCAATTCTCCTCATAACTTTGTCATTGTGATCAGTTTTTTACATTTACGAAGAAAAGGACTTGATGATTTCTCAAGATTCTGTATTCAGATGTCATCTGCACGCTGAATAGGCAGGTGACTAAGATTTAAAAACATACATAGATACTCAAATAACTCCATGAACTCCCCTAAAAGATGTATCCAGAAACACAAAATTTAAGGGGGCGTGAAAAAGGCTCACTAATCAAGATAATATTTTATCAATATTTTAAAAATTAATGTAAGAATCTGTGATGAAAATAATATCAAAACTTCGAACAAAGACAAGCTGGTTTTATTTATTTGTTTGACTACATTATTATGCAGTGGGAACACTCACTTCCAATCAACTGGTGGTGATTCTTGATAAATGAAGACACAAGAAATGGAATTTCCATAAATTTCAACAACAAATCAGAGTCTAACAAGAAGTTAGGTCAACCTTATGATTTAAAAAAGAGCAACCTACATTTGCTACTTCCCCCTAACTAGTTGCCAGTAAAATGATAGAATACTAATAATCATATTTATATAAATTGATTAAATCCTTTTATAACTAACTAGAGAAACAAGTACATACACACCCAAATACATATACAGTCAGTCCTTTTGTATCTATGAGTTCCACATCTGTGGATAGTAGCAATTACAGATTGAAAACATTTGAAAAAATTTGTCTGTATGAAAGGCATACAAACACTTTTCTTTGTCATTATTCCCTAAACAATACAGTGTAATAAATATTTATAAAGTATATGAGAGAATGTATTTAGGTTTTAGGCAAATACTGCATCATTTTGTATGAGAGATTTAAGTATCCATGGATTGTGCGATTCATAGGAATTCTGGAACCAAACCCTCATAGACATGTAGTAGATATTTTAAAGGTGTCTTCAGGTGAAACTTATTGGAAAAGAAAGAAGGAACAAAAAAGAAATTGAGATAAATAAAGCAGGTTCTACAGCTGTTTGTAGTTTTAAATTACAGATCAATACAAATTTGAGTCCTGTTCACAGAATTAACCTTCCAGTAGATAGGCCTCTCTGAGTTTGAACAATGAAGAAAGTTCTAATTAGTAGATCCTAAAAATGCCCACTAAGAATCTTGATCTTTAATGAGCCTGCAAGTGTGCCTTCCTCCTAGTTCATAAATTGTTTACTTGTAAATGAACATGCAATATACCATTTGACTTCAGATACACATGGGTACATGTCTAATGAGTTATGATTTAAAAGACAAAGTAAAAAAAAAAGTGCAGTAAGGAATCCACCATGCAATAAACACTACATTTTCATGAAATTTTCAAGTGTACTGATTATCATTCTTTCTCTGAATATTATTTTTTAAACTTAATTCATAGTATATTAAAATTGCATAATTCTTAGACTTCTGGAAAGTTAAGAGAATTACAAATAGTAAGACTACTTTTGCACAAAAAGAGGGAATATTAATTGTAATTTAATTTCATTTTTATAGAAGCAACCTATCTACAGTTTCAATTAGTTGAATACAGCAGTATCTATCATAAACTATTAAATCTTGGAGAAAATATTTGGTATCCTCCTAATAGACTATTATTACCCAAAGTTAGGACTTTGGGTAATAATATGCTCCTAATAGATTATTATTACCCAAATCTACTACTTTGGGTAGCTTTCCTTCTCATGAATGCTATTACAAAATACATTAGATCATGCTATATTCATTCATAGTGCTGTCTTTCCCTTGTCAATGCTAATGAGAACTTAAATCAAAAGATCATATTAGTTATTTACTTTTCTGTCCAGCAGCTAGTAGAATGTCAGAATGTTCAATATATATATTTGAGTTCATAAGATTGAGAGGACAAAATCTTCTATAAACTGTAAACTGTAAACGTATTAAACCTAGGAAAAAATCTGTGTCTTTAACATGAATGTATACTTTCTGGAGAAATGTATAGTAATGTCAATATAGTATAAAAATCTTATTTGTATATCCTAGATATACTGAAGTACAACAATAGGAAAGCGATCCAGGGATAGAGGGAAAAGGGAAGCAGAAAAGATTAAGATGTGCTATGTATATGTACCAATTCCCCACAATGAATGTACTCATTGTGTACTGTAAAAATGTAGTATAAAAACCAGAATTGTTATCTTTTCATAACTTTGGGCTTTCAAAACTTCTGGAATAGACACAATTTGCTGAGATTTTAGCATTCAATCCAGAATAAATCCCAAATTATTCTTATTTCTATACACAAGGAAATTATAAACATATTCGTATAAAAATACCTGGAATCAACGTTTTCATCTGGTTTCACAAAAACAAGTTTTAAGAATCATTTTATAATTCTAAAAAAGGTTTTTCTTAAAATGTACTTTTAGCTTTACATATCAAATTAAAAAAACAAAATAATATCAGCAATTGAACTCCTAAAGTTCTGAGAATGATAATTTGCTGCTAATGCAAATATGTTAGCTCTTCTGCATGGCAAATAGACACAGAAAAATTAAAACAATTACATACTGGCAGTCAAGAGAATTTTCCAAAGGATTAAACCAACAATCTTTAAAAAAGAAATGATATAATTTTATCTCTAATGATTCCTTAAATGATCTATATTATTTAAATTAAGAAACAAGAATTTCAATAAGTGCATTTCTATAATGAATCCAAACAAGAGCTAGATCTATTAGATATGCGAATACCCATGAGCTGCTAACACGCATCATGTAGTTTCTGATTTTTCAGTTCATGCACTCCTGTGTATGGCACTGAACAAACCAGAAAGAGAGAATGAGCTAATAACAACATACCAATGCGGTGTATAATTAGGGGAAATCATATTTAAATAAATAAATGAAAGGGAGAAGGTTTCTTTTCAAAAGACTTTTTCATTTCAAATAATTCACTTTGGCTACAAACAGGTATTAAAACACATTCTGTCAACAGATTTTTAAAATTTTAAGTTATTACTAAGTATTTTTCACATAGATTAGTCATGAAAATACGCCTTACAAGAAGGCTCTTTAAAAAAAAGAGAGAGTGGGGCTGGGGATTTAGCTCAGTGATTAGAGTGCTTGCCTTGTAAGCACAAGGGCTTGAGTTCAATCCCCGGCACCACGGGAAAAAAAAAAAAAAAAAAAAAAAAAAAAAAAAAAAAAAAAAAAAAAAAAAAAAAAAAAAAAAAAAAAAAAAAAAAAAAAAAAAAAAAAAGAGAGAGAGAAAGAAAATGTAAAACCTAAAAATAAAAGTTTTTAATTTAAAAAATGATATTTGCTATGCTCTATGAACAGTTTTAGAAACAGTCTATAAACATTTAGTTAATAATCAACGTTGAATTTTTCTTTAAAAAACTTTGATTTTTGTTTAAAAATCTTCGATTTGTCTTTAAAAAACTTAAGAGCAATAAATGAATTATTGGTATATTATATGCAAAATAAATTCACATAGTGATACCACGTCAAAAGAACCATATTTTAATATGGTTACTTAAGAAAACGGGTAAAAATGAAAAACCTAAAGCTGAACTTTGTATTTCATACGCATAAAAAACAAAAATCTAGCACACTGTAACAGTTTAAAGGTTTACTGTTACATAGAATAAAGGTAAAAATATTTCTGTATAGTACTTTTTAACCCTAATCATTCAAAGGTAACTTTCCATTAATAATTGTTGCCATCTTATTTCACTTAACATATCTAATTTAGAAAAAAGATTAAAACAACAAAAAGAGGAAAGTTTAGTGGAAAAGCAAGGAGAAAATTTAAAGAGTTCAGCTTTAAGTACAAATTTTGTCTCTTAATATTCTAGAAAATACAATTAGATATATAATAAAAATAAAAACCCAAAATCCTAGAGACAAGAGTACAAATTTATCATTATTTTCAAATGATACGACTATGTACCTTTAAAACCCAAGAGAACTTCTATCAAACTACAAGAAACTATATAAGTTAAGGAAGCCAAATTATAAAATTAACATTCAAAATTATATTCTCATTCATCAGCAATTAGAAAATATCAAACCACTACTATTCCCGGTATCAATAAAATTATTATATATATATATATATAAAACTAAATTTGACATGAAATATACAGAACCTTTAGTAAGAAAATTATACCTCAAAAAAGAGGAACATAAGCAAATTAGAAGTGTTATCTAATATTTTTAAATATCAAATTTCCACTTACAAAACTATAAGTATAAAGAAGTAACAACTGAGGTGAGAGAGTCTGGCTGGCCTTGCTAGGCCCTGCCCCCATCGCCCGCCCCAGGTGGCTACACCCAGGGCACAGAGCCAGTCCGTGCACTGGCAGGGTCTGGATCCATCAAAATATGTGAATAAGGTCGGGGTCTCAACACGGGTAACACTGTCCTCTGCTCTTCCACCAGCCTCTCTCTCTCTCTTTTTTTTTTTTTTTTGCTTGTCTGTATGTTTGTGTATTCTCTTCTTCTTTCTCCTGCCATTGTCCTTCTTTTAACTTTTTCTTTGTTACTCTCTTTTCCCTTCCCCTCTTTGAAACCACCATTAGCAAGTAGAGCCAACCTCGACCTTATCATTGAAGATAACCCTGGAGGCATAAAGGTCATAAAAACCAAGAAATATGTATGTATACCCAGAAGAAACGGCAAAAACAGACATTTCTGAGGAGGACACTATTAAATATCTTTTTGTAACCTCGTACAAAGAAATTATCAAACCAACTTGGAGAACAAGCCAAGAGGGATAAAGTACAGATATATACAAAGAAAATGACCAGACATAGAGGCAAAACACAACCCCAGACCCCCAGCCCACCCAGAATAAATACAAAGGAGAATGACATCGACGAATTCAGAAGCCACCCAATGAAACTCAGAGATGATAGCAACAGAAGTTGAAAAACAGATAGGCGTGGCAATAGAGAACATCAAGCTAGAGGTAGTACAGCAGGACAGGAAAGAGATGACCAACATAATGAAAGATTTGCTTAGTGAGTTCAGGGTAGACACAGATAAAAAAACAGAGGAACTAAGAAAAACAATTGAAAATTTGAATATACAACTTAGCAAAGAAATGGAGCCCATGAAACAGATCCATAAAGATATCCAAGAAATAAAAAACTCACTGGAAAGTATATGGACCCGAATGAATGAGAGCGAAGATAGAATCTCAGAACTAGAAGACAGATCAGCAATTAATGAGAATGAAAAGAAAGACCTCTTAAAAATAGCTAGATAATATGAAATATCACTACAACATCTGCAAGATGATGCAAAGAGGAACAATATAAGAGTGATAGGAGTGAATGAAAAAGAAGGAGACAATACGAAGGATCTAAAAAGAATATTTACAGAAGTAATGATGGAAAACTTCCCAAGTATGAGAAAAGAACTTGATAGACAGATAAGTGAGGCATATAGAACCCCAATTACTCATAACCAAAATAAACCCACACCAAGACGTATAATAATCAAGATTCCAGAAATTCAGCAAAAAAACAGAATACTGAAAATGATCAGCGAAAAAAGACAAATCACCTATAAAAGTAAATCCATCAGCATCACAGCAGATTTCTCTACACAAACCCTAAAAGCAAAGAAAGCCTGGAGCAAGGTATTTCAAGCCTTAAAGGAAAGCAATCTCCAACCCAGATTGATGTACCTGGACAAATTATCTTTCAAATTCAACAATGAAATAAGATACTTCCATGACAAAGAACAACTGAAGAAATTTATAACCTCCAAACCACCTCTACAAAATGTCTTGAAGGAGATCCTGGAGAAGGAAAGAGTCAACTACAACTACAAGGACACTAATAAATTCCCACCAGGAAAGACAAGCAGGTGAACTGAGGTGAAACACAGAACCAACAACAGAAAAGATATATGGAAAAAAGAGTCAAAACATAACAGCTGTAACCATCAATGTAAACGGACTCAACTCACCTATCAAACGAAACAGGCTAGCAGAATGGATCAAGAAAGAAGATCCAGCAATATGCTGCATACAAGAGACACATCTAACCCAAAAGGAAATACATAGATTGAAAATCAAAGGATGGAAAACAGCATTTCATGCAACAGGAACCCCCCAAAAAAGCAGGGGTAGCTATCCTAATCTCAGACAAGGTAAACTTCAAGACAAGACTAATCAAGAGGGATAAAGACGGCCATTACATACTTCTCAAGGGAAAACTTCAAGAGGAAGAAATAACAATCATTAATATTTATGCACCAAATATTGGTGCACCTAAATACATAAAACTAGTATTAAGGGACATGAAAGATCAAATAAACACTAACACAATTATAATGGGAGACTTCAACACCCCACTCTCACA